>JAWNZC010000423.1:0-162500 GCA_035771165.1 Paragorgia papillata
ATATTATGGTCTCCTACAAAAAAATCACAAATGTAAAACGGTGTATACATATCAGGTAGAGAACTTTTTCCATGCTAAACTAAACTAAATCTAACCTTATTTATACTGGATAACTCTATCAGTTATATCTAAACTGTTTTCATAAGAGGTCCAGTAAGGGCCCACCCTCACTTTGGTCCATGTGTTACTACAGGGTGGAAACCGGAGTTACCCGGATGGAAACCCTGTGGTGTTTGGTTGAGTCATACTTGAAGCACTCTTCTTCACAATGCGGCCAAGGTGTATTATTTTATAATCAGATAACTGCACCGTGCAGAGAATCGAACCCGGCTCGCAGAGGTGTGGAAAGGCACGTATTGATACTAACCAATGTGCCACCAACACCCCGTTGCGTAACATTGTCGATTAAACCTTTCACTCGCATTGCTATGTGGTGGAAATAAATTTCTATTTTTACTTTGTCATAAGCCAGATGACTTTTACTCGTCATGGGGGAAACGTATGGGGAAAGCCATAACGTGAAAGGGTTAAAAAAACCATCACTGGCTAATTACACATGTATGAAATATAATTAATAAATAAATTGATTGTTATTTTGCACTTCAGTACCAATATTATGCAAAAAATGCTTGCATAAAATAAGGATAATGAGACGCATTTAAGCATTTCTTCTACACGTTAGCATATTGTGATCAGATTTTTATCATATTATGTGATAGACAGACAGACAGACAGACAGACAGACAGACACTACAGACAGGACAGTACAGACAGGACTCCAAGACAGACAGACAGACAGGAACTCAGACAGACAGACAGACAGACAGACAGACGGGCAGGCAGCGAAGGCAGGCAGGCAGGCAGGGGCAGACAGACAGACAGACAGACAGATCAGGACAGGACAGGACAGACAGACAGACAGAACAGACAGACAAGGACCCACCACAACACTCACACACAGAGTGAAAACATAACCTCCTGGCGCGAGGTAATAGGCGAGGTTGTTCAGATCACACTTCAGGCCGGCAGGCAGGCAGGCTGGCAGGCAGGCAGGAAGGCAGACAGACAGACAGACAGACAGTCAGACAGAACAGACAAGACAAGACAGGACAGACAGACAGAACAGACAGACAGACAGATAGACAGACAGGAGACAGACAAAGACAGACAAGACTGACAGACAGACAGACAGGACAGACAGAAAGACAGGACAGACAGAAATATTTTTTTGATATTTGGGAGTTTTCATCAGTTAAAAAACTGCATTTACAAGAAAGCCGAATATTTAACTGTATGTTCTGTTGTCAAGTCTATATTTACATTAGTCCAATTGAGGAAGCCGATGATTGCAGATTTCGTTTAAAGCTATTTAGGTTACTATTACATCTAACATTCTCTGGGCAATATCATTCCAAACTTTCGCTCCTGTATTATGACAATAACTCTTTTTCAGAAATCCAGTTCCGTGGCTTAGGACTGAACGAGAGTCATTTCTCGTTCTCTTAGTAAAATAGGTATTATTTAATTCAGAGATTTCAAAATATGGTTCTTGCAGATATGAGACAGACAGACAGAGGAGACAGACCAGACAGGACAGACAGACAGACAGAACAGGACAGACAGACAGACAGACCAGACCAGACAGACAGACAGAACTAGACAGACTGACAGCACTGACAGAGGACAGACATGGGGACAGTACAGACAGGATAGACAGACAGGACAGACAGACAGAGACTTTATTTTTAAATTCGGAATCTTAATCAATTTACAAAATTGCTTTTTCTATAAAGAGCAGAAAGATCAGACAGACAGACAGACCAGACAGGACAGACAGGACAGACAGACAGACAGACAGACTGGACATGGGGAACAAGAAAGGACAGACAGACAGAGCAGACAGACAGATACAGACAGAAAGCCTGACAGAGTGAATACATAACCTCCTGGCGGGAGGCGGTATAATTGCGAGGTTCAGATTTCTCAATTCCACTACCGCTACACCGTAAATCTATAATTAAGCTTTTCAAATATTGTTTTTTACTGTTCAGTAATTGGTCGCAGGTCTCAAACACTAGTGCCAAAAGAAAGCGTTTTACGATACCATGATTAAAACCAAACTACGACTACAGTAACGAAAAAACGAAAATTTCATACTGCTTAATAACACTTTTACGGTAGCAGTTGGGCGGTGAGTGGAAAGTGTGTTCTGAACCTCACTAATAAAACCACTATATACACCCTTTAGTACCAACTTGTAGCCCAGTCATTGTAGTTGTCCCAGATTGCAAACCAAATTATTGAGTGGTATTATTACCCACCATGCGGAGTAAATCCATCTGAGCCATATTTCTTTTGTCAGTACATAAAGACGTCTTTTGGTCTTGCCGAGAAAATATATCCATTGGCATCCTTATACTGTTGATGTAGTTGGCACTTTGTTTTTTTAACCTATACCACAGAGCTAAACAAGTAGCATAAAGACACCAATCGAAGGTCACAAACAGTTATCCCAAACATCGGATTATACAACAACAATGGTTCCCATTGTAGTGTTTTCGTTGGCAATAGTTGCCACATGATCTATAAGTTCCTCACTAGAAGGATTTGGACTGAGGCTGGAACTGGTATAGGACTTACTGGTCTGTTGTCCACACTTAGAAGAGCAACTCAGGGACTGCATTTTCGAAATTGAAGGTGTGTCTGGTATAGGACCTACATACTGTGGTTGTGTTAAAACTTAGAGGACTCAGAATTGATTTGGACTGAGGCTAGTCTGGTATAGGGTTGCATTCGCACTAGATGGACTCTCTGACTGAATTTGAGAATGAGGCTGGACTGGTATAATATGCCTTACTGGTTGCATTCACAGACTAGATGGACTCAGGACTTTTGAGGTTGGACTGATATAGGACTTACTGGTTTTGCGTTCACACTAGAGGAAGATCAGACTGCATTTTAGACTGAGGCCTGGACTGGATATAGGATCTTACTGGTTGCACTCACACTAGAGGACTCAGGACTGCATTTTAGACTGAGGCTGGTAATGGTATAGGAATCTTACTGGTTGCACTCACCACTAGAGGACTCAGACTTTGCATTTAGACTGAGGCTTGGACTGGTGTATAGGGGGGCGCTTACTGGATTGCACTCACACTAGAGCACTCAGACTGGAATTTGGACTGAGGCTAGACTGTGTATAGGTTGCATTCGCACTAGATGGACTCAGACTCTGAATTTAGACTGAGGGCTGGACTGGTATAGGGCTTTACTGGTTACATTCACCACTAGAGCACTATTTCACCATCCATCCAACTTCGGTTGTAAGTAATTGTTAATAATTATTACAGTTTGTAATATTCTAAGTTGATAAGAAATGGGGGCACGAAACACGTTTTTCTTAAAGCGTTTGTTAGTAATAGGATTAAAAGCATGAGCAGTGATCTGTATCTGATTTACGAGGCGAGTCTGCAAGCGTACATGCCGTAACAAGTGAAAATCAGATACAGTTAGGCTGCGAATGACTAGGCTATGCGTACTTATCAAACGGACGCACTCTAAATAGCCATGTTTTCAAACTATTTTTCTCATGTTGGAGTGACATTTTAGCTAAGTAACAATAATATGTAAATTTAGGACGTAATACTGTATCCGCGATTTAAAGATACTGAATTAAATACTTCTACCTTTTCCTTTTGAATTTTCCTTCATGAATTATTAAAATGAATTTGATAAGTACTATTTATAAAACCGCCGCAGGAGGGCTTGTATCGGATAATAAAAACACAGAGGCCAATAGCCGAGTGGTTTGTAGAGCCGATAAAAAGCCCGTTACTGCTAAGGTTTTTTTAAAGGGCTTCTAAAAAAGAATCACTTCATAGCGTTCATTGGCCGTTAGTAATTTTGAAAAATTAAGCTTATCTCACTAGCCCGTTTTTTAAAATCCAGTGAGATAGAAACTTAGAGCGAGTCTATATCAACAATTAAATATAATTTTATTGTTACCATTAAAAAAAAAAAAAAAAATGCTAAAATTGCACAAATTTTACAGTTTACATAGTTTAGGTTATACTGACTTACTGTAATAACCATAAGGGCTAAATAACTATTCAGGGCAGTAATATCACATATATAGATCCGATACGCTCACGTTTTTTCTTTGTGTTTTCCTCATTGAATTATTAATTGAATTTTAGAAGTACTGTTTACAGAATGAGTAGCCGTTCTGTATCGGGGTTAAATTACTTCTTATAAACGATCTATTTTGTGTAAGTTCATTTAACATGAAATCTTCATAAAAAATATTAATCATTTACAAAAAACTGCGAATGCAGATTTTAACATACCGCGATACAGTACAGTTAAATACGGTAAACATTTCTTTAAGGGATATTAATGGCCCTTATATATGGTTCATAAATTAACCAAAGAAGAATAAAGAGAAACCTAGCTTAGTAATCTTTTAAAAGGAATATTAGAATAACAGGATGCTTAGAAAGCGTACTCGATTAATAAAACTGCAGAAAATTGTATTTTATGTTCAAACTTAATTTTTATTGTTATTAATTTATTTTTATATTGAACCTTTTTTATTTTTTTATTTATTCATATTGGTATATTAGAGTGTTATTTTAAGGAAATATTCTTAATAGTTTTTATAGGTAAATTATTGTAAAAAATAGAGAAAGAAATTTTGATCTAGTAGTTATAAATACCTATTTTAGTCTAAAACTTATCACATAGTGTTCCCCAATAATTACGCTGTAATATATAGACTAAATACATCCTTAATTTGACTCTTAAATAACCAGTTATTAATTCTTCAGTTATTCATTCGGCATCAACATCCTCAACAAGTCAAAACACTACCAACTACTCTCTCAAACATCACACAAACAAACAAGGATTCATTCACCAATCCCTTTGTGACTGGCGGAACAAATACTTCAAACCAAAAAATGTAATACTTTCGACATACCAAATCTCTGAATACACGGTTCGTGACAATCAAGAAAATGGAAACATTACTAAACAAATACACAAAAACGATTTACAACTCAAAAAACATCTACACTTCTCCCAAAACTTCATTGAGAAGATTACTATTTAAACTACTTATACTAACGCTCTTAACAACACACATATGACAGTAGGCGACCCACGAACATGGAAAAGCATATGTTTTTTAAAAAGGCACACACAGCTCGAAGCCTTATGAAACCCACCATCGTGTGATGCTTATTTAGTAGATATCGTAGTAAATTTAATGTATCTTTATATGTCTATGTTGTTATATTCGTTATGTATTCTTGTTATAGTATACAGTTAAATCGAACTTGTTTTGGGGGCCGCAAGTAATTGGCACTAGCTGTTGCGGTTAGCCAGCTTCCGTCTTATGTTCTTTAGAATCGCCTGTATTTAATGTTTGTAATGTGTATGGCAAAAGTTTATTTAAAAATTAAAAAAATTAAAAATTCATTCAATTCATTCATTGGGCTCGTAGTAATTTTTCTAAAAAAAATTACTATTGTCTAAGTCGAAGTTTATGTAAAATTAAGAGGTGAATCTATATCACACTATATAGACCTCATTAATACATGGATTTTCGTTGTGTTTTCCTCATGAGTATTATTAATGAGTTGTTAGAAAGGGGGTGTTAAAAAAAATTCAAGATTTATTCCTCCGCCCTGGGGTTGCAGATAATTTATGACCCGATCCTCTATTAGCCACGAAACATAACCTTTTTTGGAATCACTGGCGGTATTCGTTCCTGAGCCTAACAAACATATAACAGATAGCCCTTTTCCCAAGGCACTCGTCCACGTTCGGTTATTCAACACGATATAGAAAGATTACCAGTCTGAGAAGCAACTTTTACATTGCTTGGCCAGCCAGTTCCTGTCGAATGAATGCAAATCGTTAGCTGTGTTTTTTATCTCCGCCAAGATGTTATGTTTTTCACTTCTTTTCTTGTTCTACCGCGTCTGTTCCTGTCTGTCTGTCTGTCTGTCTGTCTGTCTGTCTGTCTGTCTGTCTGTCTGTCTGTTCTGGTGTCTGTCTGTCTGTCTGTCTGTCTGTCTGTTCTGTCTCGTCTGCCCTTTGCCTGGCCTGTTTGTTTGTTTGTTTTGTTTGTTTGTTTGTTTGTTTGTTTGTTTGTTTGTTTGCCCGTCACTCTTGCCCGTTTTTAGCCCGTTAGTCTGTTTACTTGCTGGCTGCTGTTTGTTGAGTCCTGTCACCACGAGATATCTGACAAAATACTGCACAAGTTTTCGTTTGAAAGCTTGTGTGGAAGGATTGATTATAGGCCAAGGACCAACCCATATTCAGTTTTGATTGCACATTTGTTTTTGGAAAATTTTGGAATGAGAAAATTAATAAAAATCTGACCAAAGTCAAACCTCAACCAGACACCTCAGTCTCCAAATTAATTTGTAATTCAATATGAACCCTTATGTCCTCGTCTGTCTGTTCCTGTCTGTCTGTCTGTCTCGTCTGTCTATAGTCTGTCTGTTCTGTCTTGGTCTGTCTGTCTGTCATGTCTGGTCTGTCTGTCTGTCTGTCTGTCTGTCTGTACTGTCTGTCTTGTCTGTCTGTTCTGTCTGTCTGTCTGTCTGTCCGTCCGTCATGTCTGCAGCCACAGTGTTACAGTTCATATCTAAGTCAGTGGCTTTCCTCCAAAATTCTACCGGGTTAAACGTAGCCTGGTTGTGCCACTTGTGTCAACCGGAGTATCCCGGGGAAACAGCCGGCTGGCCTGCTTGCTAATCGGGCTTACTCGAAACGTTGAAAAAAATACAATCTACATAAGAACGCGGGCTGGTCGGGTTTTATTTAGTATGCTTACGATTTGTACCCATTCCATTGTACTTTATCCAATCAACTGGTAACCCATATGAATCACCCTCCCATGATTCCATAAACTGGGGATTGGCAAAGTCAGGGCATATTTCTTATAATGCTGCTAAAGTCGTATCTGTTGGTTTTCCGGCATTCGTTTCTCTCCATACTGGTTATGACAAAGCTATTAGGGCATTTTTTAATTTCGATATCACACCACGAGCTACAAGGAAGAAATAAATAAACGTAAGCTTTACAATCAGTGGCCATTAAATTGCTACTTTCCACTCAGGAAAATCTTCCGCAGGATAGGAAACGAGACAGGATCAGGAAAGGTTTCCTTTTGTTGTTTAAGTCATTCGTTCCAGCCGAGAGCTCACTAGACCAAAATAGAAAACTCTTCCTTGTCCGTTCCGGTCCTGCGGAATAATTTTCCTGAGTTTAAAAAAAAAATCAACCTCAATACCGGCAATGGTGAGGGCATGTTACAAAGGAATACCATGAAAAAGAGGTTTATTAGCTCTTATAGCGCATCATTTACACGATCAGGAAATCGCATTAGAAAATCAGGCCACTTTCATGGTGGCAGTTCGCAGTCCACGTCGCGTGCTGGCTCAAGTGAGTTGGTACACGGCCGTGTATTGATGGCGTTTACACGCAAGATATCTCAGTTCTTACGCATGCCGTAGCTAATACGGGTCAGCCCGTATTATTCGCGAGCCTACGACCAGGACGCCATTTCCGATCGTGTTGTAACTCTGGCAAGTGCGCTGGAGCCTGAATCGAAGGGCTGAATGTTAGGTTGCATACTTCACACTGGTGACATATTTACGATTCAAGACAGTTGTTCAGCCACATCTGATTCACTATTAAACTACAAAGTCAGTCAGTCACAATTTCGAAAATCTACCAACCAACGTTGCTAACGGACACCTTGATAACAAATAGGCAAAAGTCCTGTTCAACTTTTTGTCCAACTCCAAAAGCGAAAGGATTCAAAGAACGCTTACAACATGTTCAGTCCCACTAGTCTCTCGGCTAACAACTCACCGGAAGTATGAAATAGTAGTTGGAAAGTAAAATGTGCAAAAAATGCAAAATTGTGACCACCCCAAATCTCGTTCCAGAGCCACGTCAGTTCCCCACCCGGGAATTACGAGAGACTACTGGGATTAATCTCGTTTCAACTCGTTACGTTATTGGCTGAAATAGTGAGCATGTGGTTGGTCTGAAGTGGACCGGAAGTAGGAATTATAATAATAATAATAATAATGGCATTTATTTTAAAATCACGATATTAAAACTTACAGCATAGCTTGATGTGGGTCGTGATGTATTTACATGTATGATTTTAACTAAATTTAATACCTAAATATAATAGTCATTAATATTAACATTATTATCTTACTATCCTAATTCTACTAAATATATTACAACTATAATTACTATTTCCTTATTACACGCTTAAAACTGTTAAATGTCCTCTATGGCCTCTTGTGTTACTGTTTCCTAAAGAGTTCCATAAAACAGGGCAGCACTTTTATAGGAAATTGATTTTCTTTAAGAAATCAGTTTTAGGCTTAGGTAGAAAAGACAGTCAGTTTTCTTCTTAAAATTATAATTACTAATTGTATTTAAAAAATAATGACTGTAGTTTGCGAATTAGGGGAGTTGACCGTCAATTAAACCAGTTATGTACTAGATTGTAACAACCTTCTGCGAGCTATAAACTCCTCGAGTGATTTCACCACTTTGTCCTGTTGAGCAAGAACGTTCCTCTGTTTGGCGTTTGCCAATCCAAACTCGAAATATAATAAATAACCAAAATAAACAAACGACTCAAAGTGAAAAGGTCGTTGCCGCGATGTCGATATCTTCGCCGTATATGTTTGTAGATGCTTTGTAATTCGAAGATCCTTCGCCAGCAACCACCATTACTCGATTTGTTTGGGGAAAAGTTCAAAACAAGGAGAACATACTATCCTGATTTCCGCCTCGGATATTTACGCATGTCGTACCTCAACCGGACATAACAAGAATCCTGTGATTTGAAAACGGATTATCCCAGAGTCTTCTCGTTTCCCGAGGCTGTGGGGAAACGTGGGGCTCTTGGAACGAGATTGGTGACACCTCATACAAAAGGGGAAAAGAAAAATCACCCACCCGCAGTCGAAAACCCTAGGACTCGGCGCTGGCCCCCTAACCGAGATAACTCCGATGTAATAAGCGGGGAGGGTTTCATAGGTAATACTATTAGATAGGGCAAAATTACTTGAATATGATTGACTACTGAAGAGGGCATTTTTTTTTTTGTAATTTCAGGGCTAAAATTACTTGTACTTATGATTGGGTTCCTTGGAATCAGCAGTTCTTGTAGTGTGATTGGTCGCTTGGTTACTTAGCAACAGTGAACCTCAGAGGACTGACATTTTTTTCAACAAAATCTATCTGCTAGGTTTTTCGGTCTGAAAATGTAGCTTTTTTTGTTTCTGCTTTGAAACTAACTTTAAACTATTGAAGGAGTGTAAAACTATTTGTGAAAATGAATACACTAGAAAATTTACAAACTTTTGCCTGTGTTTTACAAAAAGGACAAGCAACAGGCACAGCGGGATAGAACGGAGGGAAATTTTGGGAATGCTGCCGACCGGCCGACCGTGATAAAGGTACATGTGTACTTCGGACATGTTCTGGGACATAACATAGCTTTTGAAATATATTTTGCCCACTATTATTATTAACCAACTAATCCGCGATGAGTTAATGTTTAATCTTACAAATTAAACCTCGTCCGCTTCGCGGACTCGGGTCAGTTTTGTTTTTAGAATTTTGAAAACACTCGTGAGAATTTAAACATTAATTTTCATTCCTCGGCCCCATTCGCTGATTTTACCTATACTAATACCTGTTTCGTACACTTTTGTAATTACTGAACAGGCAAAAACAGCTTTCCTTTATCCAGCCTTCTTTTCAAGAGTTGTCCCGTTCCCCCAACCTGGATCAAACCGTGATATTTTGTACATGGAGTCCTGCCTAAAAACGTGTCAAAATTAGGATATAGTTACAAAATAGTTCCAGGCGCGTGTTTGAACGGCGTGGTTATATGTGTGCGATCGAGCAAAACCATTGATTTGAAAAAATGATATCAGAATCCGCCATTACTTACTCTTTCCTGTCCGGAATTCGGTCTTTAGTATTTTATTTTGGGCTAACGCCAGATGATTTTACTCACCTCTGGGGGAAGCCCTCGGACAGTAATGTAGTTATTGGAACTAAGTGCTATAAGTGAAAATGGTCGCTCGTACGGGATGTTTCTTGGCCTTTTATTCGCTTTTTACAACCAATAAACATAACAGCATTGTATTTTAAATTTTCGTATCATCTTCATAACGATCTACCTGCGCGATTGCCTGACTGACGTCATTAGCAACACCATTAGCGACCGAGCTTCGTGCATATACTTTTCTGACCCCGACAAACAATTAGTTACCCTATCCAGACTGCAGTCTTATTTATAGAAATCAGTCGGTCGCTCACAATGGCCGTTTTTATACTACAGACGCATTATGCGTTTGGACGCACTACTTGGGTAAAGTTTTTTTAGTGCGTCTTTTAATGCGTCTCAAATTTCGCCTTATAAAAAGACGGGCAACAGACGCATTACGCGTCCAGACGAACTCTATGGTTTAGTGCGTCGGTAAAGATGCATGAATCAATGAATCATATAGGACAAATTAAGAACTAGAAAATGGCCGCCCGTGTTTATATAGCCCGATGCAAACACGAGAGTGAGTTGGGAGAATTCGAAAGTTTATGTGAACCCGAACCGTATAGGCGAGTACTTTACATAAGTACTTTCGAATTCTCCCAAACTCACTCGAGTGTTTGCATCAGGTTATATAAACACAGGGCATTCATTTTCTATTTCTTTTATGAAATAAGGCTAAGAATTTTCCCGTGACATCACAACCGTGTTTGCATAGTCTGATATCTGCCTCGCACTGCCTCTTACCAAAAGTTAAGCCCGGTTAGACGGGGTTATGGGAATGACCCCGTTGTCGAGCTTGGAACTCATGTTAGTAGAATTGTATGTTGGTCTCTCCTGTGCTTCGGGGGTTTTTCGCCGGGTTCTCCGGTTTTCCGCCTTCCATAAAATCACTACCTACATCATAGCTGTGATCCGTGGTCTGAACTGTGTCGTATGGCGGCTGCTTGAAGTGTCTTTGATATGCCTCGACACTGCCACGTTGATCTGCGTCCTTCGCAATTCAACCACTGGCTGCAAGTAAGGATGATTAGCCCACAGTCCTTTATCCTTATCCTTAAAAAAGCACGGTAACTGACCAATCAACAGCGTTGCGTATAAGACGCAACCTATTTTATAAATATAAATAGTTTATTATAGCGTGCGTAGAGGACACTTTATGTTATAATTACCGATGTTCATCCAGGTATTGTACTTATCCGCCACTGGAACAAAGTGTGGGTCTTTATCTGCGCCGCCATAAGGAGTTTCTTTCCATCACGACATATTTCCATTGAGGCGCAAAGTCGCATGCCCGTCTTCCTCGCAAGCATTCATACCTTCCTACCATGATATAGTATTCGGAATTTCCTTGATTATTATATCGTGCGCTAAATAAGAAAGATGTAGATAGATAGGTAGGTGCGTGAGAGAGATGCAAGTAGGTAGTAGGTAGGGAGGGACAGACGTAGGGAGGTGTGTAAGTAGGTGGCTAGAAAAGTAGGTAGGTTACATAGGTAGGTAGGCAGGTATGTAGGTAGGTAGGTAGGTAGGTAGGTAGGTAGTGAGGTAGGTAGGTAGGTAGGTAGTTAGGTAGGTAGGTAGGTAGGTAGGTAGGTAGTTAGGTAGGTAGGTAGGTAGGTAGTTAGGTAGGTAGGTAGGTAGGTAGGTAGGTAGGTAGGTAGGTAGGTAGGTAGTGAGGTAGGTAGGTAGGTAGGTAGTTAGGTAGGTAGGTAGGTAGGTAGTTAGGTAGGTAGGTAGGTAGGTAGGTAGGTAGGTAGGTAGGTAAGTAGGTAGGTAGGTAGGTAGGTAGTTAGGTAGGTAGGTAGTTAGGTAGGTAGGTAGGTAGGTAGGTAGGTAGGTAGGTAGGTAGGTAGGTAGGTAGGTAGGTAGGTAGGCAGGCAGGCAGGTAGGTAGGTAGGCAGGCAGGCAGGTAGGTAGGTAGGTAGGTAGGTAGGTAGGTAGGTAGGTAGGTAGGTAGGTAGGTAGGTAGGTAGGTAGGTAGGTAGGTAGGTAGGTAGGTAGGTAGGTAGGTAGGTAGGTAGGTAGGTAGGTAGGTAGGTAGGTAGGTAGGTAGGTAGGTAGGTAGGTAGGTAGGTAGGTAGGTAGGTATAGGTAGGTAAGTAGGTAGGTAGGTAGGTAGGTATAGGTAGGTTGGTAGGTAGGTTTCAATTGCAAGAAAGATTGCATGGTGTAACACTCCTGCTTGTGCAACTGCAATTAAAAGGATTTAGCCGGTGCGAGACTAGTTGCACGAAAAACGGCATACTGTAACACCGCCTTAAGAAAAAGACAAGAAACAAAAACACTTACCTGGCAATCGTGGACGCATCATCATCTCTGAGCTAACGAAAGGCGTGCCACACTTCTCTTTTTTCGCGTTCGGATTTTTCCCACGGCAAAGTTGCTTCAAACCACCATCCACCATCACTGTTACCGACACAATTGCTGTTATCAGTTTCGTAGGTAAGAAAACGGAAGTTCGGCTCTACTGCTTCTGTTAAAGATTCCATCTTCGTTCAAACCTGAGCGCTCGTGAACGTCCAAAGAAACGTCGAGGAGACGGTAAACTGGTTGTAACAAATCGTACGTTAAAACCGGTTTCTTTAAGTGGAAATGTCGCCAAAAGTTGGCCTTTACCAAGAATGTGAATGTTCTGGTTTCCAAGCCAAAATTCGCCGTCCACGGGCCCAAACCCGTCACGGTACGCGTCCAGATTTCTAGCAAATATAATTCTGTCTTTGTGACGGCGTTGGAGAACTGTCCAACCACCACCATTTGTGGTGAATTCACAGGAACACGGTGATTTCTGGACCATATGGGGGAATAAATCACGTACACACCATCTTCCCTAGCGCCCATGTACAAGTGATCCAAACACGACTCTGCAAAAAATGGGGGGAAATGAGACTTTGTATGTAGAATGAAGAAAGTTGTATGTAGAAGAAAGTTGTATGTAGAATGAAGAAAGTTGTATGTAAAATTAAGAAAGTTGTAGCTATGTAAAATGAAGAAAGTTGTATGTAGAATGAAGAAAGTTGTATGTAAAATTAAGAAAGTTGTATGTAAAATGAAGAAAGTTGTATGTAGAATGAAGAAAGTTGTACGTAGAATGAAGAAAGTTGTATGTAAAATGAAGAAAGTTGTATGTAAAATTAAGAAAGTTGTATGTAAAATGAAGAACGTTGTATGTAAAATTAAGAAAGTTGTATGTAGAATGAAGAAAGTTGTGTGTGTAAAATTAAGAAATTTGTATGTAAAATGAAGAAAGTTGTATGTAGAATGAAGAAAGTTGTATGTAGAATAAAGAAAGTTGTATGTAAAATGAAGAAAAGTTGTATGTAGAATGAAGAAAGTTGTATGTAAAATTAAGAAAGTTGTATGTAAAATGAAGAAAGTTGTATGTATGTAGAATGAAGAAAGTTGTACGTAGAATGAAGAAAATTGTATGTAAAATGAAGAAAGTTGTATGTAAAATTAAGAAAGTTGTATGTAAAATGAAGAACGTTGTATGTAAAATTAAGAAAGTTGTATGTAGAATGAAGAAAGTTGTGTGTAAAATTAAGAAATTTGTATGTAAAATGAAGAAAGTTGTATGTAGAATGAAGAAAAGTTGTATGTAGAATAAAAAAAGTTGTATGTAAAATTAAGAAAGTTGTATGTAGAATAAAGAAAGTTGTATGTAAAATTAAGAAAGTTGTATGTAGAATAAAGAAAGTTGTATGTAGAATGAAGAAAGTTGTATGTAGAATGAAGAAAAGTTGTATGTAAAATTAAGAAAGTTGTATGTTAAAATTAAGAAAGTTGTATGTAAAATGAAGAAAGTACGATTTTTGACGGAGATGGGACACCATTGATCCGTAATACTTTTTAGGGCCTGTTCACATGAGGAGAGTTATCCCGGAGGGTAGGGTCAACTTTCGTATATAATCTAATGTAATAACTTTTGTACATGAAGGCTAGAGTTATCTCAACGGCCAGGGATGTCTTGGTAGTTGCGTTTTATCAGGTGAAACTTTGACCCTATAGCCCCCGAGTTAGCCCTACCACCACCCACCACCCACCACCCCCGAGATAACCCGGTCTCATGTGAACAGGCCTTCGGAGCCCTATACCACTGATCTCTATACAACTGGATTGCTCATCCTTTATGGTCAGCAGTAAACATTTTGAAGCCACTGGCGGCCATATTGGTACTCCAGTCCAGTGTACTTTGCGGGATTAAGGGTAGTAAGAGTTTACCGGGGGTGTCGAAAAAGCCGTAAAACAATTCTCAACATGGCAGTTTATTGTTAGTACTGAAAAAACAGAAGGGAAATACATACTTCAAGGCTTTGTAAAGACTTATGCTTTAATACCAAAGGTATATAGATAGTGTTATAATGAAGTTATTGACTGATTGCGTTGGTTTTTACGAGTTTTGTGATATAGGCAAGTTTATCGATTAACGGGCGGAGTAAAAAAAACTACAAAATAACACGTTTTACTGCTAAATAATACCAACAAATGCAAAAACTAAGCTTCTAAACCTTTTACAGTGTTCTTTGTTTAAAGTGCTTATATCACTTGTGGGGTTTTAACGTATTTGAATAGAGCAAAAAAAGTTAGTTAATAAGTTATTTTGCCGTTTTTGATTTACTTTAATAGTTTCTGAGATATAAGCATTTTAAAGGGCATATGACTCGAAAAATTAAGTTTGTCTTATTGAAAAGAACATTTAAAATGTTAAAATAACATCTTTTTTGCAGTTTTTGGTTTCCCTTGCTTCGTTTTTGAGATATTCCAGTTTGTTTGATATGCAAATGACACAACTTTCTACGTCACAAGTGCATAATGAGTATTATGAGTTACCGAGAAAAGGTTTACATATCTTTGCTATTGTGAAACGAAATCACTTGGAATTCTACATGTTTGGTGTTGTAGGTAGAAACACGCACATGCTTCCTTTGACTTAAGCCCATGTTTTCATTAATATCAAAGATATGTAACCTTTTCTGATAACTCATTATGCACATGTGACGTAGAAAGTTGTGCAAACGAAGCAAGGAAACCAAAAACTGCAAAAGACATTATTTTATCATTTTAAATGTTCTTTTCAATAAGACAAACTTTAATTTTCGAGTCATATGCCCTTTAAGCACGAGGGCCTGGGACTCAGGAACCTAAGCCGGACCGTTTTCTTAGTTGGAACTCTCGTGCGTACTGGAAAATGGGGTGTGAGCTCGACATTTCGATTTTTCAGTCAAATATATGTGTTTTTTGTGAATCAATAAGCCGAAACGTAGTTGTTTTGGATTGACTCGTTCCTGAGTCCCAGGCCCCCAAGGTGTTAAAGTGAACGACGGAAATTTTTGAGAATTGGCATGTTCAGAAGCCAATATGTCTGGAAAACTATTTGACTAAATCAAAAACGGCAAAATAACTTATTAACTGATTTTTTCTGCTCTATTTAAATACGTTAAAACCCCACAAGTGATATAAGCACTTTAATACCAATGGCAGGAATATTTTTAATGTGGCTTTTTTTCCGTCTCTTTTCGTGCTACGAAAACATACAATTTTTCGTGGCGGCCATCTTGGTACTCCAAATTCGTCATCTCCGATGGCTTCATTTTTGGAACCAGATGAGCAATCCAGTTATATAGAGATCAGTGGCCTATACTTACCTCGAAGTAAAGGTATCGTTGACTTCCGAACCGCTGGACCGTCACCACGTTTGGTAACCTTCAAATATCTCCACGAGACATCACTAATGCCTTTGTAACCAATAATAGCCATTGCATCTCTTATTTCGAGTGTACTGGGAATATCAAGACTTTCGCCAAGATTGAAGCGTATCGCAGGAATTGCGCCATGGTAGTGGTTGTGACTACTGTCGGTAATTACCATGAAGATAACGAGTTCAGACCGCAAACCATCGAGAAAGCTTGTAATTTTAGTTCCACATTGGTTGTCAGAATATGTATTACAGCGAAATATTTCCCCGTATACCTCTCCTGAAATTATTAACACGTAACACGTTTAAAAATTACGGTTACCACTCAGTAAATTAATGAAATACAAGGAAATTAATATATTAAATTAAATTAAATGAAAAAAAAAGAAAGTAAATTAATGAAATACCGAGGCAAGTTATGATTTTTCTGGTTTGCCTCGGCAAAAAAAAAATGCCAAGGCAATTCCACCCGTCATTGACATTGTTATACCTTTCCCAAAAACAATTAGCATTTATAGACCTGGAGCGAGGGGAATTCGATGAAATATTACCCCGAGGGACGATGTATCCCGGATCGTCCTATATTTAAAGAAGGTAAATAATAATGGTTGTATACACCGAATACACGGCACTTTCAGTTTGCGCATCCCCTTTTGTTATGAAAGTATAATATGAGACGACGCAAAAGATAATGTGATTAAACATAACCTCCAGGCGCAATTGCGCTTAACTTTGGGCGACATGTTGTTTCGTTCGGTTTGGTCACTATATTTGGTTCAGATTTTTCACAGTTTATTATTAAAACTTATACAAATATATATATTTTATATATATTTTGTCTTTTTTTTATCTCTCTCGACTTCTTTGTCTCGACTCTCGACTTTTTTGTCTCGACTCTCGACTTTTAGTCTCGACTCTCGACACTCGACTTTTGGTTACACTCCCGATGTGCTTGCCGAAGTGTGCCGAAGTAATTGCCGAAGCAATCTACAGTGATTTCATCATGTTCCTCGGCAGAAACAATTGCCGAGGCATTGCCGAGGCAAAGTAGCAAATTATCGAAAGACTTCAGCAATTATTTTGCCGAGGCAAAAATAGTTAAATTACGAGGACTGTTGTATAACGTACAGTCTTATTCACAGCGCACAGTCTTATTAGTGCGATCTGCTGTTGTATCTAATAACTAATTAATTGTTAATTATTGATTGTTGGTTGCTGATTGTTGGATACCGATTGCTAATTGCTAATTAATGATAATTGTCGGATAAATTATTGGCAATTGGTGGTTGATAGTTTGTAGTTGGCGACTGGCGACTGACGATTAATACTTGATAATTAGTAAATAAGAACTAATAATTAATACTTGACAATAATTAATGGTTAATAATTAATACTTACAAAATAATAATTAACACAACCTAAATAATTAATGTGGCCTTTTCTTTTTGTTTGGGACCGCAGTAATTGGCGTTCGCTGTTGCGGCAACCCTGCCACATTATTATATATTTTACGATGTAACTTAACTTTTACTATGAGTAATTAAGTACTTTTTTTTTTTTTTTCTTTTTTTTAATTTTAATTAATTCCTAGTCTTGTTGAACCTTGTGGCAAAACTTAATAAATAAATAAATAAATAAATAAATAAATAAATAAATAAATAAATAAATAAATAAATAAATAAATAAATAAATAAATAAATAAATAAATAAATACCTGTTTTTGCACAAAGTGTCATAAAATGCATTCCAATGTTCTTAAATGTGTACTCGACGTCGTTAACAAATACAGAAGAGTAGCGAAAATCCAAACTCTCAAGTACATCTCCATCACGTGAGACAAGAAGCACATCCACAATAGCGTTCTCTAAAATCGAGGCATAAAAAATCGAGTTAGACACAAATCGTCCTTACATTTTTTTGACGGAGGAATTGTAGCTGATGGATGTGATTGTAGCGGATGGCGTGTGCTGTTAGAGCGCTGCCTCTCACCAATAGTTTAAAGTCCTGTTTACACGGCCAAAATTTAAGCGGGATCTGAGCATAGAAATAATATACCTAGAATGCGGGCTCCTATCTCCTGTCAGTCTAAAAATTGTCGCCACAAAATGGCGGATTTATAAGGGCAAAAGGAACTCGCCCTAGGACTTTTTAACAGTTTTTTTACACGGCCGCGGTTGATAACCGGTACCGGTGTGGAGTGGACGATGGATGTATTTTCAGCACTGAATTTCTTTGTTTTTTACGCCGGGAAATTTACTGGATTAGTGAATTTAAAGATAAAGGCATGTGAAGTGCCATATCCTTCGCCAAAACATTTCGAAACATCAAACTCTGGTTGTAGAAATGGCGACAATAGCGGCCTTTTACTGTAATACGAATGTCGAATGGTTTTAGTGTTTTTACTGTTTTACATTATATATTTTAATGATTCCCACTTGCCAATCTGTATGTGATTTATACTGAATGTGGAGGATTAATCCAGGAGACAGTAAGTGTTTTGTTCTTTTTTATCCAATCTAATAGAGATTCTAGCTTGTGATTTTTGAAATATAAAATGTTTATGCACCTGTCATACTTTTTATACATCAGTCTTTTCGACATCTATTTATATTGACATCTTAAATCCGTGTTTTTCTTAAGATTTTCTCCTAGTTTCCATTACGTATTTGATTATTTTCTTTTCTTTTAAACGGGCTTCCTTTGATGCAGACAATTTCTGAGTTTCAAGTTTAGCATGAGCCTATCTTTTTGTTGCTTTTTGTAATTGTGGTGAATTGATCGAAATATAATTTTGAACTTATAGTTTTTAGTACGTTTAACAAAGCAAGTGTCTTGCAAATTGTTTTATTTTATGCTAATGTGTATGTGGCTGATTTGGTTGTCATGCATGTATCCAATTTATCCCTGAAACGTCCTCCAATTCTTTATTTTGAGAGGCGATCATTGTTGTATATATATCCCACCCCTTGCAAAAATTTCAAAATGGCGGATCTATAAGGGCAAAATAAATTTAATTTGGACACCTGTCACGTGACAGAGCACGCATTCTAGGTATATTATTTCTATGGATCTGAGCCACATCTGACTTTAAGCGGGCTTAAAATGTCCGTGTAAACAGATTGGCGTAAATTAATCGCGATTAGTTTGCACCACCTCAGCGAGGTGGATTAAACTGAGCGCCATCAGTTAATCGCGCTAGCTTAACTTGGCCGTGTAAAACGCAACGGGATTGAAAAACGCTTGTTATTAATACGGCGTTATTAATACGATAAAATGCATTTTTTGCCCTGCTGTAGAAGCTTCCATCTCGCTATTCTTTGTTCCTTTGTTTCTTTCTTTCTTTTAGCTATTACTGTTTCTCGTGTACCGATGTCTTTCGTTGTTATTTGACGCACGCTACCCATACGAAGCTTCCCAAACCAAAAATATAGCTCGTCCGCCATGTTGAAATAATGGTGTACCTGTTTCTCGTGTACCGATGTCTTTCGTTGTTATTTGACGCACGCTACCCATACGAAGCTTCCCAAACCAAAAATATAGCTCGTCCGCCATGTTGAATAATGGTGTACGTGTTTTAGTAAGGGATTATTAAATGACCGTGTAAACGCACCAAGGTGGCGCATTTTAAGCACGCTTAACTTAAGCGTGCTTAAATTTTGGCCGTTGTAAAACAGGGCTATAGTCCGGTTAGACGGGGTTAGTACTTGGATGGGTGACCGTCTGGGAACAACCCCGTTTCTCGAGCTTGGGACTCATGTGAGTAGAGTTTAGTTGGTCTCTCCTGTGCTCCGAGGGTTTTTCGCCGGCTTCTCCGGTTTTCCTCCCTCCGTAAAATCAACACCTAGGGCTTAGCTGGGATCCGTGGTCTGAACTGTGTCGTGTGGCGGCTGCTTAAAGCGCCTTTGATATGCCTCGACACGGCCACGTTGAAAAATCCTTAGGAGAAATTTGATTGTAAAGATACACGTTTGATGTATTCTCATTAATAAAGACCATTAGCTTTTGATCTACCAGACGGAAAGCGTACTTTTGTTAAAAACCGATAATCGCCCAACAAATCATTTACAAAAGAGCCATAACAACGATAAGGTTTGAAAACAAACACCACACCCAAGAAGCCGTTTATTATGTAATATTTAAAACACAAGCAGCAGTGTTTTATCAGATTTAAGACCACGAGGGCGCAGCCCGAGTGTTTTAAGATCTGATAAAACACGTGATGCGAGTGTTTTGAATGGCTTCAAAAACGATTCGTTATTGGATGTTATGTTGATTAGTATTCTTTATATAAAATAGTATGTTCATTAGTATCCTTTATATAAAATTGTATGTTCATTAGTATTCTTTCTGCCGTCAAGAAGTTTTATCAGATATAAAACCACGGACATGGTACTGATTTCCTTTGTGTTTTCCTCATGAATTATTAATGATTTTTGAACTGATTTAAGAACACCAGACGTGGTTGAAATACAAGGCGCTGATAGCCGAGTAGTTTAACACACTTCAAGGTGTTTCAAATCAGATAATAAGCGGTTTGCCCTCCGAGTTGTCTCGAAAAACTACTTACTGACCTCGCTTGTTCGGTCTGTACTAGTGAAATATCGGACCTCCGTTTCCTGCACGGACCTCGCTTCGCTGTGCTCGCTCCGGTCCCGTACTAAAAACGTCGGTCCGATATTTCACCAACCTCGTACCCAGGGCATTTTGCCTCCACGTCGGGAGGTCGACTGCAATGGGCCCTGGCATCGGATGGTCGATTCTATAATCTGATTGGCCGGTTTAAGCACTCAATTAATTCAGGCAGAGTAAAATTTATTTATGAAAATTTGAATTGCAATAGATCCACTCAGCAAAGTTTACCCTAAGAATGGAAACGATATCTTTGGTTAAAGTGCCTCTATGGCCTGTGGGATCTTTACATATTTAAATAACTTAGGTTAAAAGAAAATGTTTTCCCGAAATTTTTTCTCAAAAATATTAAATCCCCGCCCATTAACAGCGCTTCAAAGTTGGTTACCTCTATAACTGTGACCGTGCATTAGGGACATGGTGCGAGTTTTACTCTGTGACGTCACGGTCGGAACCGAACTTCTGACTATTTTAGTGTGTTTTTTGGTATTGCGTCTCTTAAACCTTTATTTAAGCAATGAAAACTTTAGATATATTCATCAATATGTTCCAAGATGGTTCGTCTGACTCAGACTCGGTGGAAGAAATTTTGGTGTTCCGTACTGTGACGCAAATGTGACGTAAATCTATCAATTAGAGCCCAGGCCCAAGAAAAACGGTCTAAACTTTCAAAATGGCGCGATTTGGGCTGATTTGGCCAACTTCGGAGCACTGTTAATGGGCGTGCATTTAATATTTTTGAGAAAAAATTTCGGGAAACATTTTCTTTTAACCTAAGTTATTTAAATATGTAAAGATCCCACAGGCCATAGAGGCACTTTAAAGTCAAGAACAACATTAGATATATGTTTTGTTCATGCCATTTACATGTATCTTGGATAATCGTGGGAGTATCATGATGAATAATGCTAGCCAGTTGCTCTTATGAGAAAGGGAGTTCACATGAATGATTCGGCCAGAGCGTTAAATATTTCTCATTTATTATTCATGTATACGTATTATACAAAAACAAAACACTAAGAGTCTAAGACCCCGTTTACACTAGAGCAAAAGTATCCGGATTCACATTGTTTTTTATTCCCATGAGGATGAAAAACAATGTAAATCCGGATACAACATTTTTTGTCTTGTGAGCTCTCGGGTGAAACTAATGAACTGAAGACAAAAGAAAAAAAATTCTGTCCAAGGAAAATTTTCCTGAGTGGAAATGAGCCTTAAGACCGCATACATTTTCTTGCCGAACATCCCAAAATTCTGGGTGTCACGTGACCAGCCGATGCCAGGGCCATTTTCACCGACCTCCCAACATGAAGGCAAAATGTGCTGGGTACGAGGTTGATATTTCACTAGTACGGGCCTCACGCTTGGTCAATAAGTAGCAATTAGTAAATACTTACTCCAATTTGGTGTCTTGATTTTGTCAGTTGGTTATGTAAGATAAGTCTGCACAGCTGTACGGAGCTATTGGATCACTATTTAATGGAACTGGTTGGCAGGTAAATTTTCTTCCTTGACATATCTGATTCTGCACACATGAATCGTCTGACCACTGGCAATTTAGATCTGGTTGTGTGATAAAAAGAAAGAAATGGTCGTTACGTACTAGGTATCAAGGAGTAATAAATAATATTGTCAATAATAGTAGTGGCAGTGATAGTGGTGGTACTGGTATTTGTAGTGCTATTTGCAGTGGTGGTTGGTAGTGGTATTTGCAGTAATGGTGCGGATAGTGGTATTTGTAGTGGTGGTGGTAATGGTATTTGTAGTGGTGGTAGTAGTGGTATTTGTAGTGGTGGTGGTGGTATTTGTAGTGATGGTAGTGGTGGTGGTGGTAGTGGTATTTGTAGTGATGGTGGTGGTAGTGGTATTTGTAGTGATGGTGGTATTTGTAGTGCTAGTGGTATTTGTAGTGGTGGTGGTAATGGTATTTGTAGTGGTGGTGGTAGTGGTATTTGTAGTGATGGTGGTGGTGGTAGTGGTATTTGTAGTGATGGTGGTATTTGTAGTGCTAGTGGTATTTGTAGTGGTGGTGGTAAATGGTATTTGTAGTGGTGGTGGTAGTGGTATTTGTAGTGATGGTGGTGGTGGTGGTAGTGGTATTTGTAGTGCTAGTGGTATTTGCAGTGGTGATTGGTAGTGGTATTTGCAGTAATTGTGGTGGTGGTAGTGGTATTGGTAGTGGTGGTAGTGGTACTTGTAGTGGTGGTGGTAGTGGTATTTGTAGTGGTAGTGGTATTTGTATTGGTAGTGTTAGTGGTGGTAGTGGTATTTGTAGTGGTAGTGGTGGTATGTGTAGTGGTGGTGGTGGTGGTGGTATTTGTAGTGGTAGTGGTGGTGGTAGTGGTATTTGTAGTGGTTGTGGTATTTGTAGTGGTAGTGATAGTGGTGCATGGTAGTGGTATTTGTAGTGGTAGTGGTTGGTATTTGTAGTGGTGGTGGTGGTATTTGTAGTGGTAGTGGTGGTGGTGGTAGTGGTAGTGGTATTTGTAGTGGTAGTGATAGTGGTGCATGATAGTGGTGCATGGTAGTGGTATTTGTAGTGGTAGTGGTGGTATTTGTAGTGGTGGTATTTGCAGTGGTAGTGGTTGTGGTATTTGTAGTGGTAGTGATAGTGGTGGTGGTAGTGGTATTTGTAGTGGTGGTATTTGTAGTGGTAGTGGTGGTGGTACTGTTTAGATGGAGGTAGGATGACCCTGTTTAAATCGAGGTAGGATGACCCTGTTTAGATGGAAGTAGGGTGTCGCTGTTTAGATGGAGGTAGGGTGACCCTGTTTAGATGGAGATAGGGTGACCCTGTTTAGATGGAAGTAGGATGACCCTGTTTAGATGGAAGTAGGGTGTCCCTGTTTAGATGGAAGTAGGATGACAATGTTTATATAGAAATAGGGTGTCCCTGTTTAGATGGAAATAGGGTGTCCCTGTTTAGATGGAGGTAGGGTGTCCCTGTTTAGATGGAAAGTAGGGGTGTCCCCTGTTTAGATGGAGGTAGGTAGGGTTGTCCCTGTTTAGATGGAAGTAGGGTGTCCCTGTTTAGATGGAGGTAGGTAGGGTGTCCCTGTTTAGATGGAAGTAGGATGACCCTGTTTAGATGGAAGTAGGGTGACCCTATTTAGATGGAGGTAAGGGTGACCCTGTTTAGATGGAAGTAGGGTGACCCTATTTAGATGAAAGTAGGGTGACCCTGTTTAGCTGGAAGTAGGCTGACCCTATTTAGATGGAGGTAGGGTGTCCCCTGTTTAGATGGAGGTAGGGTGTCCCTGTTTAGATGGAAGTAGGGTGTCCCTGTTTAGATGGAGGTAGGGTGTACCCTGTTTAGATGGAAGTAGGGTGACCCTGTTTAGATGGAGGTAGGATGACCCTGTTTAGATGGAAGTAGGGTGTCCCTGTTTAGATGGAAGTAGGGTGTCCCTGTTTGGATGGAAGTAGGGTGTCGCTGTTTAGATGGAGGTAGGTAGGGTGTCCCTTGTTTAGATGGAGGTAGAATATGTCCCTGTTTAGATGGAAATAAGGTGTCCCTGTTTAGATGAAGGTAAGGTGACCCTGTTTAAATAAAAGTAGTTAGGACCCTGCGACGTTTGAAACTAGCCTTATCGAATCATTGTGGGTGACAAAAATCCCTACTGTCCAATTCATTAGACGCGATGGCCGGACAATTATGATTCCTTCATCAATGTGGTGTTTTACCTGAAGCCAGCTTAAAAGGTTCCCAAGCCGTGTTCCGGCTCCGTTCGCCAACGCGCTGACTTCAGCCACAGTCCAAAACATTGTCCCAGATGTTGAGATGGGCAATAGAACCAACATAGTTCCAACGTTCTGAGTATCCCAGAAACACTGTCACTTCTCCAGGTATGTCAATACCCCCACCTAAAACCTTTTCCTCCAAAAGAGTACCGTCCTCATACAGTCCAATTCTCTTATCGTCCTTCACCATGCAAAAGTGTCTCCATTGATTGTCAGCGAACGTTCCACTCCTTGTCCTGTTTTATAACAAATTAAGTACTTAGTTAGAGGCACAGTGTTTAGATGTAAAATTATCGTTTGATTAAAGTGTCTGTGAAGTGAAAAACCCGTTGGCATATTCCTTTTTAGTCGGGCTAACACGCGTAAAAATCTCGCAAGTTGTTACAGCATTGTTGCCTGAACAATGCTGTAACAACTTGTTGACATATGTGAACAAACATTGATAAATGAACAACATTGTTCATCATTGTTTCAACAAATTGTTACAGCTTGATGAAACAACAACCGTTGTTCACGCATGTTGTAACAACCGAAGAACGTGTTGATACATCAACCATGTTCACCATTGTTGTAACATTGTTGTTCATCGTTGTTATTTCGTCATGTTGTTACAACATGTTGTATCATGTGCGAACAACGTTGTTGGCTATAAAAATGTGCTGTTGGAACAACTTGTTCATGGACTGTTGATTTATCCGTGAACAAGTTGTTCGAACCATAAGTGAGCAACTTATTGACAACTTGTTCACGGCGAGCAGCACAACATTGTTCACGGCGAGCAGCACAACATTTGTTCCACTGCCTGTTGACAACCGTGAACAAGTTGTGCGTTTTTACGCGTGTACCTGTGGTAGGGCCGAGTCTAGGTTTCGGCACCGTTTATATATTTTTTGGGTGCCACGAATCTCGTTCCCAGAGCCCACGTTCCCCACCCGGGCAACGAGAGACTCTGGGATAATCCGTTTCAAATCGTTACGTTATTGGCTGAATAGTGAGCATGAGTTGGTCTGAAGTGACCGGAAGTAGAATTAATAAAACCAAAATAACAACGATGTCGGACGACAAGACTCCACTGAAGACGTTGCCGCGATCGATATCTTCGCCGTATGTGTGTAGATGCTGTAATTCGAGCTTCGCCAGAAACCCCATTGACTTGTTTGGGGAAAAGTCAAACAAGGAGAACATACTTACATACTATCCAGATTCCGCTCGGATATTTACGCATGCGTACCTCAACCGGAATAACAAGAATCCTGTGATTTGAAACGGATTATCCCAGAGTCTCCTCGTTTTCCGGGTGGGGGGAACGTGGGCTCTGCCACGATTTGCATTTTTTGCACTTTTTACTTCCGCTACTGCTTCCGGTGAGTTGTTAGCCGTGTGACGGAGTGGGGCCGTGAGGCATGTTATACGGCTCTTTGCTCCTTTCGCTTTTGGAGTTCGACACAACGTTGAACAGCTTTGCTTTTTGATCAAAGTGTTTCTTGCACGTTGTTGGTAAACTACAACTGTCTTGATCGTAAATATGTTCACCAGTGTGAAGGAAGCACCACATTCAGCCTTCGATTCCGACTTAGATTTTTGTGATTGCTACTAGCCACTTTCCGCACTTTGCCCAAGTGAAACGCCTGATCCAGGCGTCTTGTTTGTTTTGATGAACAGAAGAGCATGCATGGCAGGAGTATTTACAAAAAATTTCAAGAGAATCCAATGTATATTCTTCTGAGCTATGAACTCTCAAAATGTGCTAAGTAATATCTCATAAACGAGGTGGGAGTGTTTTACCAGGGGTTACAAACACGGGGTTACAAACTCGACTGCTCGTTGTTGCCCCCGGCTTCGCCTCCGGGAAAACAACGGCAGTCCTCGGGGCCACAAAACACACTGTTTCCCTCGGCGCCAGTAAATAAGTGTTTAATGAAACTGTGCACATAATCAGAAGTCACATTATTACATCGGGCTACCTGTGGTAGACGAGTCTAGGTTTCGGCTACGTTATTTTTATTATTATTTTTTTGTCTATGTTTCGAAATGGCAATCATTACGTCATCCCATCAGGCATTGCGCGGCTGATGATGCGTGCCAAATGCTAGACTTCACGTTTTCTTTCTTCGCTTTGCTGAATCCTAATGTTTGATCAAGTTGTTTGAAGTCAAGTGTTCTTTCTTGGACGTGTTCAGTGTGTTCACAGACATAGCTATTGAGTGTTCAGTAATGTCGCTGGCAGGTATCTTGATCTTATATACGTTTACAATCGCTGATTAAACATGATCGTGCTGTGTTGATATTTAACACCAGAAGGGACTCGACCTATGAACGCTGTGTGGAAATACGTTAAATACAGGCAATCGTGTATTGTGTTTTCTATCGGAGAATTAGATTGTGTTTTGACTATTTTCTGTGACCAATGATGTTTAGGGGGTGTTGGTGGCACAGTGGTTAGTACACGTGCCTTTCACCTCTGCGAGCCGGGTTCGATTCCTGCAGGGTGCAGTTATCTGATTAAAAAAAATGCACCTTGGCCGCATGTGAGAAGAGTGCTTCCAGTTTGACTCTACCAAACACCACAGGTTTCCTCCGGGTACTCCGGTTTCCTCCTGTAGTAACACTGGACCAATGAGGGTGGGCCCTTACTGGACCTCTGAGGATAACAGTTTAGATAAACTGATAGAGTTATCCAGTATAAATAAGGTTAGTTTAGGTTTAGGTTTTTAGACTTTTATAGGTAATTTAAGCTGCGAGTTTGCAGTAGCCCGAGTGAACGCCTGACCAGGCGTCTTGTTGTATAATTGTTAAAGAGGTTCTCTTATGAAAATATTGTTGGTAATGTTTCTGCATAATATTAAAGATATTATGATAGTTGGTAATTGTGCGAAGTTTCATTTCGAAATTCTCAAAAACAAAGTTGTATTTTACGTGCGAAGTTTGTATTTTGGAGCGCCGCCATTAAATTGGCCGCGTTTGAGAAGAATTGATGAGTAGAGGACAGTGAGCTCTATAGCTGCAACATGTCCTCTCACTTGAGAATGACGATAATCATCATTTCTTCACACAGACGAATATGATGATTATCATGATACTCAAGTGAGATTCTGTCCCACATGCGAGATGTTAATCTTGAACAGATAAAGCTAAAATTCCTAGAGGGGTGTTGTGGACGGGGTATGAGAGGTGGTACATTTTTCCAGAGGGTTTTTTAGGTTTAGTGTTTTGGTTAGGTTTAGGGTTTCCAGGGGGGTTGTGGTTAGGTTGGTGGTGTGGGGGTAGGGAATTCATTTTTTAAAATGATGATTATCGTCATTTCAAGGACATTTCACAAATGACGATAATCATCATTTCGAGATGAGAGAATATGCTGATATATAACTGGAGTGATCTTGTTCCCAGAGCCCGCGATCCTTTTGGCCCTGAAGTACGTATAGTTCCAGTCTTCTACGCGGTCTGGTCAAGTCTGATCCAGTCAAAAGGCCGTGTAGGAGACTGGAACTATACGTGCTTGGCCGCCATGTTTGACTTCAATCTTTGTCCAGTGAATGACCAGCAGATATCACTCCAGTCATATATAGAGCTCACTGGTTGAGGAGAACTTCATAGACTCAACAAAAACAAAAGGTGATTGTTGTTGTCAACAAAAGGGGCATTGTTGTTATTTAGTCTATGACGTCATAAGCTTCCTCGACTCATTCTTCTCAAGCTCGGCCACTTTAATGGCGGCGCTCTAAAATACAAACTTCACGCGTAAAACATCACCTTTTCCTCAACGAATTTCGAAATGAAACTTTGCACGATTACTAACTACCATAACATCTTTAGGAATTAGGATTATACAAAAACATTGCCAACAATATTTTCGTCAGAGAACCACTATAAATAGACAACTTACCAAGTCACATAATCTCCGTTTCTTAACGTAATACCACTTTGATCATTACGTAGATATATATGAAAGTGTTCACAGCTGTCGCAGTTGGAAGTACCAACATCGACGATACTGATCACAGAGTTAAAGTCTGTAACTTCTGGAGCAATCTTCAACCACAAACATAAAGAAAGCGTTGATGTCGCACGCATTACATTGTCGATAGCCAATTTGGGGACTGGAGTCGGGAGAAAGTCTAAGACATAGTTGTAGTCTGAAACAAACAGAAACAAAAAGTCAATGTAGGGGCCTGTTTATACGGACGAGTTACTCGGCACATGGCCAGATCCCGGGAAGCACGGGTGGCGTGTGCTGTTAGCGCGCTGCCGTCTCACCAAAAAGTTAAGCCCGGTTAGACGGGGTTAGTACCTGGATGGGTGAGCGCTTGGGAATCACCCCGTTGCCGAGCTTGGAACTCATGTGAGTAGAGTTATAGTTGATCTCTCCTGTGCTTCGAGGGTTTTTCGCCGGGTTCTCCGGTTTTCCTCCCTCCATAAAATCAACACCTAACGTCTTAGCTGTGATCCGTGGTCTGAACTGTGTCGTATGGCGGCTGCCTGGAGCGCCTTTGATATGCCTAGACACGGCCACGTTGATCTGCGTCCTTCGTAATTCAGCCGCTGGCTGCAAGTAAGGATGATTAGCCCCCAGTCCTTTATCCCCCAGTCCTTTATCCCCCAGTCCTTTATCCCCCAGTCTTTTAGCCCCCAGTCCTTTATCCCCCAGTCCTTTATCCTCCAGTCCTTTATCCCCCAGTCCTTTATCGTTTTTATCCTTTACCCGGTCATGAGACAGACAGGTAACTCCCCTTGCGAAAACTCTGCACTGGCCGCCGGATCTTGGCAAGGCGGGATAAATGTTTACCCGGAAAAAACTTTTTGCCCGGGTAACTCGGTTTATATTATTTTGCTGTATAAAGCCGCTGTTACACGATAAAAACTGGTCATGATGTTTCTTTTGATCATTGGCGGCGGAAGATGTTTTATATTGGGGGGAGGTGGGGGGAGGGGGCTAATTCACAAAGAAAATCGGGGCACAGGGGTGTGGCATTCTGAGCTTCCGGCAAAATTTTACGCTTTTAAAAACGAACTCCTAATGTTACTGTTTACCTTACTTGTTCTTTCTTTGTAATATAGCCATATTAATCATTAGCACATATATTCTTACTTTGTAATTTTGTAAATACATATCCTGTACTTTATTTCTTTTTGTATTTTGTATTTTTATGTTTCTCAGGAACCTTCTGAAAAACACTTTTTGTGATGTTGGTTTTCCTGAATAAATATTATCAATCAATCAATCAATCAATCAATCAATCAATCAATCAATCAAGTACCTACCTGAGCAGGGTGTTGTTTCGTAAATCTTTGAGCTGAAGCAGCTTCTTGGTGCCAGTGCACTATTATTGCAAGGACAGCGGAGATAAACACCTCGACACAAACCACGAATATCGCACTTCCTCTCTTCCCACTGGCACCCTTTTCCTTTAAAATATAATTTTAAAAAATCATTAATAATTCAGGAGGAAAACGCAAAGGAAATGATTTTAATCAGTGCCATGTCCATGGTTATATGAAGAAATTGACCAAATTTTCACACCTTCGCACCTCTCCAACCGGGTTGACCCGGCTATCGTGTAAACGCTAACAGGAGTTCATTCGTAGATGGGTTGACTCGGGTTAGCTCTCAACTCCAACCGCGTTCCCAGGGCCTTTTTGAAGTTAGGAAGGCGGGAAAAGGCCCTGGCATCGGCTGGTAGACTCTGCATTTTCATTGGTTGATTGCTTGTCTCAAACATTCCTCAGGAAACGTAATTATGCATAGTTTTGTGCCAGTTATAATAAGGGGGCGATTACATGGACCGGGCTGGACCGGTTAACCGGGATAGCTCGGTTAACCGGGATAGCCCGCTTTATATATCAAATGCATGTTGTTCTAACATTTCGATTACATGGCAAGCGGGCTAGCCCTGTTTGCCGGGATCCCGGTTGTCGCAACCGGGCTAGCCCGGTTAACCGGGATGAAAGTGTCCATGTAATCGTTTTCATCCCGGCAAACCGGGCTGAAAAACGGTTGAACTCGCTTCGATACGCGTTCGTTTGCTTGATTGTGTGAATAAATAGTGCTGAAAGGAACTGAAATAGAACATCAACATCGTTTGTGTGTTTCGTGATCAAAGCGAAGCTTTAATAAATTAATTAGTCTTCGTGAAGACGCTTTCGTGGGTTAGCTAAGACTTTAACAATCTTTTTATCAACGATGGGCTTACAAAATAAATAATAGACTAATTAGTGTAAAACTGAAGTAAAACTAACGTAACTTTGCCCTTATTTACTTGATAATTGCGGGTTTCGGCCTGAAATCATCCCGGCTTACCGGTCCAGCCCGCTCCATGTAATCGCCCCCTAAAATAGCTTCAACGGAACCGCCAACGGGACCATTGAGCATGAATAATGAACTTCTCCCACGGGACCGCCATTACGCCAAATGATCTTGCATATCAAATTAAATTGCATGACCAGCCGATGTCAGGGCCTTTTCTCGTCCTCCCAATTTCAAAAAGGCCCTGGGAACGAGGTTGTCTCAACTCGGGCTCGTGTAAAGGGCCCCTTAGTCTGTCTATTTGAGTAATCCAGGCCTGCCCTGCATAAACACTTCAAGGTAATTCAGCAATTCTTCCAGAAGTAAAAAATTGCTGAAACTCCCCAGTATTAAAGTTTATGATATGTTCATAGTAAAATAAGAAAATGTTGGGGTCATCCATGATGTTTTCCAAATTTGCAGCTAATTTCGATTTCGTCTTGTTATCTTGAAAAATCCTTCATAAAAGCACTTGGTTTATACTGACTGGAAAAATATTCATAAAAATAATAGATCCACATATATATGAACTATTTAGTGGCAACAAACAATTGAAGAAAATTTGACAAAACTAACAAACGATGAACATTTTCGCGATTTTTGAATCTCCACATTCCTTCTTGTTACATTTTTTTGAAGCTGCATGCAAGGACGAAACTGACGTACGATATTTCAAATTATCGAAGTGATTTTTTCTCTATTCTTTTATATACGTTGTAGAGCTGGTGGGAAAAGATAATAATTGAAAAAAGTGGGTGTCACCAAGTGTCTTTGTGAGCTACACCAAGTTAAAGCTTCAACACGGCGCATTTTCCTAACGCTTCATCTATTTACGAAACCACGCTACAATTTATTTTTTTTTCAAAAACCAAAAATTAAGTTAGTATCTCTGTCAAAGTTATTAGTAGCTGATTTAGCCTTCGTAGTGACATGTTTATGTGTTTTCGTCAGTAAAGCCCTAATCAAACGAGAACGCAAGTCATCGCAAGTTGGCAGTCACGCTATCTCAGCCAGCCGCTCTGAATAGTTTCCCGAAAATATCATGTACCGTGACAAAGTTAAAACTTGTTTAAAGCACTCATGAAACCTTTATTTTGTTAATTTGGGTGTTCAAACGACCGCCACAGAAATTGCGATGACTTGCGTTCTCGTTTGATTAGGGCTTAAGCCTTGGTTACATCTTGAACAAGACGTCTGGGTCAGGCGTTTACTCGGGCTACTGGCAAGTACGTACGCGGAGCCTGAACGAAGGCTGAATGTGGTGCATACTTCACACTGGTGAACATATTTACGATCAAGACAGTTGTCAGCCACATCTGATCGCTGTCAGACAAAGTCAGCCAGTCACTTTCAACAACGTTAACGTGCAAGAACACCTTGATCAACAGGCAAAGCTGTTCAACTTTTCGTCCAACTGGAACAAGGTTGTCTGTATTTGTAAACGTTAACGTGCAAGAACACCTTGATCAACAGGCAAAGCTGTTCAACTTTTCGTCCAACTCCAAAAGCGAAAAGAGCAAAGAACTTTAATACAACATGCCTCACGGACTCACTTAGTCACACGGCTAACAACTCACAGGAAGTATGAATATTAGCGAAAGTAAAAAGTGCAAAAATGTGACACCCAAAAAAAACCGAGCCGAAACCTAGACTCGGCCTACCACAGGTAGCCCAAGTAATAAGTATTGCAGAATTATGCGCAGAAAAGCTGCGCAATGCAAATTTGAGAAAGCGGCGGACCGGAATCGCGAAGGTGCGACTTCAAATCCCGCTCGAGTCAGCCGAAATTTGTCGGTTGACTTTAGCAGTAGTGTAAGAAATCATGAAAAATGTTCTCATGTTTCTCCGAGGATGATTCTGTAATAGAATTGAAACACTGCACTTCCTCACGGAAAAGCGTTAAGTTGTCACGAGAATATCTCGTGCACTTAAGTTGGATAAAACTCGCTTCCAATCCTTGTGCGGCTCGATAGCTCAACAGGTAGAGCGGCGGACCGGAATCCTGAAGGTGCGAGTTCAAATCCTGCTCGAGTCAGACGAAATTTTTCGGTTGACTTTAGCAGAGTAAGAAATCATGAAACATTTTCTTATATATATAGATTGAGTTCAAAGCATTGTACCTGTCCATTTCATCATTGGAGCACCGCTTATCGCTGCAGGACCCTTCAGGTTCGATTTCAGGTTCACCCACGCAAGAAAATTTCCTGTTTCGGTCCCAACGCCATGAAAAATCTCGCGAACGTCATTTTGATCGAGTAGAAAATCCCAGACGTTGAACTGCGTGATATCGCCAACACATGTATCAGTAGTGTCAAAGTCACCACCGAAAGCGTCTTGGTCGCGGCCAATGATTAGCTTTCCGTTTGGTGGCAAAGCTGTCCAAGATGAAGAAGTATGTCGAGTTGTCAATTCCTCACTGTCAATGTACGTAGTTATTTCGCCTGTCCCGAAATTGACGGTATTGCAGATATGAACCCACTTATCAAAAACCCATGGAGAGCTGAAACTAAGAATGAAAAAAATCGTTGATTAGTATATGGATAGTGATTCATTATCATGCATGGTTCAATTCTTCCTGTGAACATCCCCCCGGGCAACCCCCGGGGAAACATAGCCCAGCACTTCCCGGGGGTGGGAAATTGTGTTGATCATCTGGTCCACAGGGAGCCCAACTCTGACGCATGTTGGTGTGTTTCTGTGTTTTATTCATAAACTGTACTATGGAAATTCAGATGTTTCATTTAATGAAAAATGAGATCGCGGTGCTAAATTGCACGCGCGGTAATTTGAAATTCGAAACAGCTGCCACTGAAAAGCTGAGACGATAGAATTAACACTGACACATGGCGGAACACCCGCGGTGTGATTTCCCGCTCTGTGTGCTATGCTGCACAGGAGTGTTCTGTTGTCTCAGCTTTCAGTGATCGTCACGCGTGTTCACATGGCAGCTATTTCGAGTTTCAAATTACCGCGCGTGCAATTTACATGAGCGGCGCTGAATAAAACACAGAGAAACACATCGCAGGCGTCAGAGTTGGGCTCCCTGTGTCTGGTCCCGCGGTTGTCCTGGGGGGGAGGGGGGGGGGGGAGGTAGGTGCGGGGAATATAAATACCCGTACGCCAGGGGTTTGGTGCCCAGCCTGCGAGCACGTCGAGCAGTTTGGCAAATGGCGTCCTTTGACGGAAATTCAATCCAATTCGTCAGTGAATGGTTGGCGAGGAACGATCTTTCAAAGCTGATCAGACTGATCACTATATTTGAAGGTTTGGATGCTGAAATATTTGAAATGTTCAAATATTAAAATCTACTTGAAGATTTGATAACTTGACTACATGCAATTATTTGGAAATGTTGTCCCGGGTGGGGAATTGTCTTTTTTCATGGCTGGGATTCGAACCCGCGACCTTCGGTTTCCTAGTCTAGAGGCTCTACTAGTCTCGGTTTACTAGCCTAGAGGCTACACGGTCAATTATTAATGAGTTTGGGATGGCAAGGTATTCAATTTCGCGTTGTTAATTTTCGCATAACCTTTTCTTCGCAGGTCTCTAATTTCGCCATTGTATTACTAGTAACAAGAGGACAGTCAGAGACTGTATATACCTCCGCCAGCGGGTTATTAGAGATGTTTAAAAAGAAAACGAGCCATTCCACTAACCAGGCTAGCTCACGAGACCTACACATGTATGAAAAATAAAATACTTGATTGCACTCGTACCAAAAATTATGCGAAAATCAGTTTGCATAAAATAAGGATAATGAGCGCAATCAAGCATTTCTTCTACATGGAGAATCTTGCGGCCAGATTTTTATTCATTTCGTATCTAAATTTCAACCAAATTCAACCAAAATTGAAAGCGTTGGTTCTTAATCTATGGTCAATCTTTTCACAAACTTTCATGAAAATCTGTGCAGAATTTTGTGAGATATCCTACCGACCGACAGACAGACAGACAAACAAACAAACAAACAAACAAACAAACAAACAAACAAACAAACAAACAAACAAACAAACAAACAAACAAACAAACAGGCAGGCAGACAGACAGACAGACAGACAGACAGACAGACAGACAGACAGACAGACAGACAGACAGACAGACAGACAGACAGACAGACAGACAGACAGACAGACAGACAGACAGACAGACAGACAGACAGACAGACAGACAGACAGACAGACCGGGGTGAAAACATAACCTCATGGTAGAGGTGATAAGGTATAATTAGATAATTTGAATAATTAGATAATTAGATAATTTGAAAAGAAGACAATCAGGCAGTCCTAGATAAAGCATTTTTCTTCCTGGCAGCAAAATCCAAAAATAAATATTTCTTGTTAAACTAAATTAACGATTTCCTGCCTGATAGAATTTTTCAATTTTATAAGTTGTGATACCACCAGACTTGCAAGTTTGCATCTCAAAATCATAATTTATCTGAATGTGGTATCTATACATACTTTAAAATAGCGAATTTTTTCAGTTGAATACTACGTAATACAAGTACTAGCGTCAAAAATCGAAATGCTGAAACAGTTGAATAAGATAAAAGCAGCTTGCATTCTTACAAATGCACAATGACAGCTGCAGCCTGCAACAGCAACACTATACTGAAATGATAAATAGTTCATTGTTTTCTAGAACAAATCGTTGCGTCATTTGCGCAAGGATATACGAAACTTAGACAGGTTAAGGTCATGTAATAAACCTTCAAAACACTTTCGAATTGTTTACAAATCGCCGCTGGGTTTGGCAAGAATATAGAAAGATGAGTCATCGAATATGAAACTTAATATTCGATCAAAAGTGATTGTCCATCAAAATTGTGCGATTGTGTGACCGTGAGGCTTTTCGATTTTTTGAAGAATAGGAAATTTATCTTTAAACTTTGAATTGGATTAAAAAAACTGACAAATATTTCCTGCAAGATACAAAAAATTTCCTGCGAACAACTTTTACCAAAAATTTCCTGGCAGTGACGCTGCCGGACATTTTCCAGCACTGCAATCAGGGCCCGCAGTAATCGGCCTCAGCTGTTGCGGTGTTCCTATCTTTGTATTTATTTAGTCAAGGTAAAGTTAAATAAAATAAAAAATAAATAAAATAAAGAGAACTTACGGTGTGACTCTAGAAGTACGTTGTATACCGTGAAAAAGGTGATAAGTACCACGAGTCGCTTCCGACTCTATACCAAAATAAAACTCGTTAGCATTGTTCTGTGTGGAGTACGACATCAAAAAGAACCTGTGAGATCCCATGAAGGTTAATTTCTGCCATAAGCAGTACGAGAAAGATTTTCCTGCAGGTAAACCATCTGGAATTGGTCCAAAGTAATGGGAAATGCTTGTGGTCATAAATCGGACAAAATAGTCGTAATCTAAAAAGGCGCGTAAAAAGAATCATTGAGGAAAATACAATACAGTATTTATTCCAATAGCCGCCCACAATCAAATAAACACCTCTCTCCAACAAACAGTTCCTTCCAATAAACGCCTCCCTCCACTTAACGTCTCTCTCCAATAAACGTCTCCCTCCAATAAAAACCTCCCTCCAATAAACGCCTCCCTCCAATAAACGCCTCCCTCCAATAAACGCCTCCCTCCAATAAACGTCTCTCTCCAATAAACGTCTCCCTGCAATAAACGTCTCTCTCCAATAAACGCCTCCCTCCAATAAACGTCTCTCTCCAATAAACGCCTCCCTCCAATAAACGCCTCCCTCCAATAAACGCCCCCCTCCAATAAACGCCTCCCTCCAATAAACGCCTCCCTCCAAAAAACGCCTCTCTCCATTAAACGTCTCCCTCCAATAAAAACCTCCCTCCAATAAACGTCTCCCTCCAATAAACGTCTCCCTCCAATAAACGCCTCTCTCCAATAAACGCCTCCCTCCAATAAACGCCTCTCTCCAATAAACGCCTCTCTCCATTAAACGTCTCCCAAATAAAACCTCCCTCCAATAAACGCCTCCCTCCAATAAACGTCTCCCTCCAATAAACGTCTCCCTCCAATAAACGTCTCACTCCAATAAACGTCTCCCTCCAATAAACGCCTCTCTCCAATAAACGCCTCTCTCCATTAAACGTCTCCCTCCAATAAAAACCTCCCTCCAATAAACGCCTCCCTCCAATAAACGTCTCCCTCCAATAAACGTCTCCCTCCAATAAACGCCTCTCTCCAATAAACGCCTCCCTCCAATAAACGCCTCTCTCCAATAAACGCCTCTCTCCATTAAACGTCTCCCTCCAATAAAAACCTCCCTCCAATAAACGCCTCCCTCCAATAAACGTCTCCCTCCAATAAACGTCTCCCTCCAATAAACGCCTCCCTCCAATAAACGCCTCTCTCCAATAAACGCCTCTCTCCATTAAACGTCTCCCTCCAATAAAAACCTCCCTCCAATAAACGCCTCCTCCAATAAACGTCTCCCTCCAATAACGTCTCCCTCCAATAAACGCCTCTCTCCAATAAACGCCTCCCTCCAATAAACGCCTCTCTCCAATAAACGCCTCTCTCCATTAAACGTCTCCCTCCATAAAAACCTCCCTCCAATAAACGCCTCCCTCCAATAAACGTCTCCTCCAATAAACGTCTCCAATAAACGCCTCCCTCCAATAAACGCCTCTCTCCAATAAACGCCTCTCTCCATTAAACGTCTCCCTCCAATAAAAACCTCCCTCCAATAAACGCCTCCCTCCAATAAACGTCTCCCTCCAATAAACGTCTCACTCCAATAAAAATCTCTCTCCAATAAACGTTTCTCTCCAATAAACGTCTCCCTCCAATAAACGTCTCCCTCCAATAAACGCCTCCCTCCAATAAACGTCTCCCTCCAATAAACGTCTCCCTCCAATAAACGTCTCCCTCCAATAAACGCCTCCCTCCAATAAATGCCTCCCTCCACTAAACGTCTCCCTCCAATAAACGCCTCCCTCCAATAAACGCCTCCCTCCAATAAACGCCTCCCTCCAATAAACGTCTCCCTCCAATAAACGTCTCACTCCAATAAACGTCTCCCTCCAATAAACGCCTCCCTCCAATAAACGTCTCCCTCCAATAAACGTCTCCCTCCAATAAACGCCTCCCTCCAATAAACGCCTCCCTCCAATAAACGCCTCCCTCCACTAAACGTCTCCCTCCAATAAATGCCTCCCTCCACTAAACGTCCCCCCCCCCCCCCCCCAATAAATGCCTCCCTCCAATAAACGCCTCTCTCCAATAAACGCCTCCCTCCAATAAACGCCTCCCTCCACTAAACGCCTCCCTCCACTAAACGCCTCCCTCCAATAAATGCCTCCCTCCAATAAACGTCTCCCCCCAATAAATGCCTCCCTCCAATAAACGCCTCTCTCCAATAAACGCCTCTCTCCAATAAACGCCTCCCTCCAATAAACGCCTCCCTCCAATAAATGTCTCCCTCCAATAAACGCCCCTCTCCAATAAACGCCTCCCTCCAATAAACGCCTCCCTCCAATAAACGTCTCTCTCCAATAAACGCCCCTCTCCAATAAAGGCCTCTCTCCAATAAACGTCTCCCTCCAATAAAAACCTCCCTCCAATAAACGCCTCCCTCCAATAAACGTCTCCCTCCAATAAACGTCTCCCTCCAATAAACGCCTCCCTCCAATAAACGCCTCTCTCCATTAAACGTCTCCCTCCAATAAAAACCTCCCTCCAATAAACGCCTCCCTCCAATAAACGTCTCCCTCCAATAAACGTCTCCCTCCAATAAACGCCTCCCTCCAATAAACGCCTCTCTCCAATAAACGCCTCTCTCCATTAAACGTCTCCCTCCAATAAAAACCTCCCTCCAATAAACGCCTCCCTCCAATAAACGTCTCCCTCCAATAAACGTCTCACTCCAATAAAAATCTCTCTCCAATAAACGTTTCTCTCCAATAAACGTCTCCCTCCAATAAACGTCTCCCTCCAATAAACGCCTCCCTCCAATAAACGTCTCCCTCCAATAAACGTCTCCCTCCAATAAACGTCTCCCTCCAATAAACGCCTCCCTCCAATAAATGCCTCCCTCCACTAAACGTCTCCCTCCAATAAACGCCTCCCTCCAATAAACGCCTCCCTCCAATAAACGCCTCCCTCCAATAAACGTCTCCCTCCAATAAACGTCTCACTCCAATAAACGTCTCCCTCCAATAAACGCCTCCCTCCAATAAACGTCTCCCTCCAATAAACGCCTCCCTCCAATAAACGCCTCCCTCCAATAAACGCCTCCCTCCAATAAACGCCTCCCTCCAATAAATGCCTCCCTCCACTAAACGTCACTAAACGTCCCCCCCCCCCCCCCCCCCCCAATAAATGCCTCCCTCCAATAAACGCCTCTCTCCAATAAACGCCTCCCTCCAATAAACGCCTCCCTCCAATAAACGCCTCCCTCCACTAAACGCCTCCCTCCAATAAATGCCTCCCTCCAATAAACGTCTCCCCCCAATAAATGCCTCCCTCCAATAAACGCCTCTCTCCAATAAACGCCTCTCTCCAATAAACGCCTCCCTCCAATAAACGCCTCCCTCCAATAAATGTCTCCCTCCAATAAACGCCCCTCTCCAATAAACGCCTCCCTCCAATAAACGTCTCTCTCCAATAAACGCCCCTCTCCAATAAAGGCCTCTCTCCAATAAACGCCCCCCCCCCCCACCCTCCAATAAATGCCTTCCTCCAATAAACGTCTCCCTCCAATAAACGTCTCTCTCCAATAAACGTCTCCCTCCAATAAACGTCTCCCTGCAATAAACGCCTCCCTCCAATAAACGCCTCCTTCCAATAAACGCCTTTTTCCAATAAACGCCCCCCTCCAATAAACGCCTCTCTCCAATAAACGCCTCCCTCCAATAAACGTCTCTCTCCAATAAACGCCTCCCTCCAATAAACGCCTCCCTCCAATAAACGCCTCCCTCCAATAAACGCCTTTTTGCAATAAACGCCTCTTTACTTTTACGATATTACAACTAATATTAATCATCTCCTTTTTCGGTAAATAACTTCATATATTTTATAAGATACTTTTAAGTTTATTAGGCCGATTATTGCAAATTAATTTGCTTTAGCAACACTTGCAAAAAGGTCATGCTAATAAAGCTATTATTTACGTTACGTTCCAGTATGGAGCACACCAAACCATTTCTTAAATTAGTTAAATATACATACCAGAACAGTCTCGAATTCCCGATGTCGCACACTGTTGTAGATCAATCTCCAACTACAAAGACAGAAGAGCATTGCATTTCACTGTCTGAAACACTGAAGAAGACAATTTTTTCTACATGTATAGCACGTGTTTTTGGTCAAAACCGCTCAAAACCCTAGACGTTTTTGGCGTATTGTACTGTAGCTTATTGAATCACCAAACATTTTATGAGAGAATTGAGAAACATATCAAACAAGATGCCTGGGCTACTGGCAAAGTGCGGAGGCCCAAACAACCCGACTCTTGGAAAGCACATCGCCGGCGGTCCCACCTTGCCACGTACGGGGTTGTGCTTGAATAAATCGATACTGATTGTAGTGTTACTGCAGCAATCACAAAGTTGAAGCCTGAATTGAAGGCCTCTCTCCTCCGCAGAGGCTCTACAACGCGCTAGCAAAGGTAGGAGTGGGCCGAGGAAGATCAGACATATTTACGATCAAACCCGTTGTCAACCGCATCTGCTCACTGTAAAACTACAAAGTCAGTCAGTCTATTTCGAAATCTACCAACAATGTGCAAGAACACCTTGATCAAAAGGCAAAGCTGTTCAACTTTTTGTCCAACTCCAAAAGCGAAAGGAGAAAAGAGCTTACAACTGATGTCTTACGACCTCAGTCACCTCACTCCATCACACGGCTAACAACTCGCCGGAAGTATGAATAGTAGCGGAATTATAAAGTGCAAAATTGCGAGATCGTGACACCCAGGTTTGATCCTGTGTGTGTGTGCATCCTTTACTAGATGACGGTCAACAGCCAATGAAAATGCACACACAAGTCACGTTGTTGTATAAAATATTCACACCCCTCCATAAAGTGCCTATCCTCTTAAGCCGTGTTTACACTGCAAGTCTTGGCCTAACTTTGGCCTACTTCTTGGCAGTGTAAACACGTCCTGGGCTGGCCTAGGCCAGGCCTTGGCCAGAATATCTGGGCTTGCTTCTCTTGTTGGCCTATGCCTTGGCCTTGGCCAGGCTTGTGCCAAGTGTAAACACGACACATTTACCCCGGACCAGGCCAAGGCCAGGCCATGGCTTGCAGTGTAAACACGGCTTAAGGTTTAGGCGTCATAGTGTTTACAGTAAACAACTCTGCTTACCAGTTCATAGACATACTCGTGACCAGCTGATCCAACACAAGCAACCAGTGTGTCCGCATCTTCGCACTGGTTCCGGTTTGGCGCTTTGCCCAGGCACCCGTTGGGCAGATTGTCGCCACTGGAAATGTTCATTTCATTATATCCAGCACACAAGCTACTCTCTTCCACAGAGAAATATCGAAAGCCTTTTGCTTTTGCTGCCAAGGCACACCTGCATGAAAACAATACGACAATTTGATTATAGCAGCAGTAAAAGTTACAGTAGCAAGGGTGATGACAGTAACTGCAGCAGCAGTAGTCATGGCAGTAGGCAGTAACAATAGAAGTAGCAATCATTACAGCAGCAATCAGTGGCTGCAGTTGTAAGTCACCACAGCAGCCAAAGCAGCAGCAGAGGTCACCACAGCAAAAGCCAAAGCCATGGCCACAGCAGTGGCAGCAGCAGAAGTGGCAGCAGCAGCAGTGGCAGCAGCAGAAGTGGCAGCAGCAGAAGTGGCAGCAGCAGCAGTGGCAGCAGAAGCAGAAGTGGCAGCAGCAGAAGTGGCAGCAGCAGCAGCAGAAGTGGCAGCAGCAGCAGTGGCAGCAGCAGAAGTGGCAGCAGCCGCAGAAGTGGCAGCAGCAGCAGTGGCAGCAGCAGAAGTGGCAGCAGCAGCAGAAGTGGCAGCGGCAGCAGTGGCAGCAGCAGATGTGGCAGCAGCAGAAGTGGCAGTGGCAGCAGCAGCAGCAGCAGCAGCAGAAGTGGCAGTGGCAGCAGCAGCAGCAGCAGAAGTGGCAGTGGCAGCAGTAGTAGTGGCAGTAGCAGCAGTGGCATCAGCAGTAACAGCAGCAGCAGTAACAGCAGTAGCAGCAGTAGCAGCAGTAGCAGTAACAGCAACAGCAGTAACAGTAACAGCAGTAACAGCAGCAGCAGCAGTAGCAGCAGTGGCAGCAGTAACAGCAGTAGCAACAGTGAAAGCAGCAGCAGCAGTAACAGCAGTAGCAGTAACAGCAGCAGCAGTAACAGCAGCAGCAGCAGTAACAGCAGCAGTAGCAGCAGTAACAGTCAGCAGTAGTAGCAGTAATAAGAGTGGCAGTAACATCAGTAGCAACAACAACATCAGCAGCAAAAGCAGTGGTTGCAATTGATATTATTACTGTATTGTTATTTCACCCTATTCTTATATAAATTATTGTTATCATTACTCAACAAACTGAAGCATTATTATTAAATGTACTCACGAGCAAGTGATATTTTCCAAATACCAATTCCATACGGAGTCTAAGCTAGAAAGATATGTGTTTCCTGTATTAAATAATACATCCTTGTTGGCATGGGTTGCAAAGCATCCAATTTTGTCAAACTTTGCATCTTGACACCCTAAAAAGAATTTGGAGACATTTACAATTTTTGAATTAGTTTCCAGACTGGTTGAAAAAAGGAATGCAATGTTAAAGCAATACAAGATAGTAGGAGGGAGAACAGCATGGAATTGGAACATTCCAAAACTTTAAAGGTGTCATTTACAGATATACAAATACATGACACACAGATAATATGCTACACATGGCCATCCTGGTAAGTTCCTCAGTAATTTTCACAGTCAAGCTGCCAGTGGAACTTATCAAGCTACAGCATAAGATGACCACAATTGAGATGCCATTCGAGCAAAAAATGCCCGTGGAACTTACCAGGATGAGGCAACATGTGCAATAACATAAATGTCCAAAGTGCTGACACATAGTTGGACTCTGCTGGATTACTTATTTTGCAACCTTGTTGAACATGCATAGTTATCATATATTATACTCAGCCTTCATTTGGTAGTGGTGCACTAAATCCAGCTAACTTGCATATAACTGTACTCATGACTTATTTAATAAATATAACTTACAATTTTTCAATTCACAGTGGGCACCAGTGTAGTTACATGGACACTGACATTCAAGTGATGAACCTTGTTGTACACAATATCCACCATTCTGACAAGTCTGATTCCCAATGCCACAGTTACCTGCTAAGATAAAACATTCAATCCATTATTTAATCAAGGCAATAGAAAATTACAGGAATGCAATTCTATCCATGCATTATAAATGTGGGGTTCCAGAAAATATCCATATAACCCCCAGCAGCCATGTGGTAGGTACTGTACAATAACATCTAATATTCTCTTCTACCTACCAACCAACATGGCCACCCAGGTGCGCAATGCGGGAGGAGGGGGGGGGGGGTGACTGTCCCCCTTTTGTGGGGAGTGTGAGGTCAAAAGTTACTTCTACTTTTTCTGATACCTAAAATTACACATGTGATTTAAAACTTTAATATTTTAGTTAAAAGTGTCCTTAGAGTGCAGAAAATGCTATTTTGCTAAGAATTTTGTGGGTTGGGGGGGGGGAATATTTTTTTGGGGGGGGGGCATTTGGGGGGGAGGGGGCATTATTTATATATATATATATATATAAAAAAAAATATATATATATATATATATATATTATAATATAATAATAATATAATATAATAATAATATAATATAATATATATATATATATATATATTTATACAATAAGCTAAATGTTTTGCACATTTTCATTGGTCGAGAGCCATGATCTATTACTGGACAGATACACGGATATCGTCACAACTTGTTCTGATTGCTGTGAACCAATGAAAATCGCCACTCCAATGTCACGAACCAATCATATTGCTTGTTTTGTATAGATCATGGATCACGTCAGATGGCGTGCTTCATCTTTTTCAATGCCCCGGACGTTCGGTGGGAAATTCAATAAATCTTATCAAAAGTTGGGTTTTTTTAAACTTTTTTATTGTATAAAACAAATAGATTCCATTTTGCCGTTGTCTGTTCAGTTATAGATGCACAGAGGACGTCACAACGTGGTAAGAACATCAGTGACCCACTCGACTACGTCTCGTGGGCCACTTTTTTGTTCTTACCACGTTGTGACATCATCTGTGCATCTATAACTGAACAGACAACGGCAAAATGGAATCTATTTGTTAAATATATATATATTATATATATTCATATATAGGCAAACTGTTTGTGCAGGCCCCCTGTGATATGCCTGAAAGCAGTGGTGAAGCTAAACATAGTAACTGGTCATGCTATGCAAATTTAAATTACTGAAGCATAGCAATAGGTCATACTATTGAAATTCATAATTACCAACGACATTCACAAATCAAGTAAAATATATTGGTAATTATGAATTTCAATAGCATATGCCCTATTGCTACTGTATGCTTCAGAATTCTTGTAATAAATAAAGACAACTTACTTGATATAGCGAACTCCAACAGCTGCAGAAGAATCAAACACGCCAACAACATGGCAAAGGGCTTCATGGCCCTTGGTAATTAGGGCTTGTGTAGCCTAAAAACAATGTCAAGAAATTATATTAATATCAACAACTGATTAACTATTATCTCATAAAGATTGAGAGCCAATAATCCAATTGTTATAGCAAAAACTAACTTTTGCATCTTAATTCTATGGAATTATTTCAAAAAACGAAGCACAACCATTGTTTCTGTGTGAAAATCGAGGTAAAACATATCATCCACTACTCTGCGCCGCCATATTGATTTACTACACAACCGCGCAGGAGGACCGCACGTCATGGAACCTAGTACCCAGCCTTCCCAGGCCTCTCTTTTTAACGTCGAGCGGCAGACCGAAACATGTGAGAGGCCAAAGGGATTTTGTGACGTCACCAAAATACGTTCGAGAGAAAAGAGGACTAGGAACTAGTCTGCCTAGTACTACACTCAATATCAAAGCCCGCGATTCCTTGTACAAGCAGAGAAGGCCCTGGGGTACGAGGTTGGTACCCAATTTTGCCAACACCGCTGCCAAACGTTTGCGCATGCGTGAATTCGCTGAGTAAACATTGCAAGAGAAGTGGGAACTAGCCGTGGCGACAACAACCAGACAGTGATGACTAAGTAAGACTCGACTATTCATTTGTGTTTTAAAAAAAGGGTAAAGAAAATTACGAAGGGGTAAATTCAGAATATGTTACAATATTGACACGGAAGCCATGCACAAATTACCTACCTTATCTTTTTGGTAGTATACTTATAATTTTAACTTTTGGACCAGTCCAAATATTTCAGTGTTTTCCCGCTCTTTTTCCGAGGACGAGCTCGGACGTCGCGCATGCGCAAAACGTTTGGCAGCGGTGTTAATTTTGCCTACATGACTTGTAGCCTGCGAGTACAGACGACCCTATTAGGGTCGCTGTATTCGTAGGCTACATGACTTCCGGTAGAAAAAGAGTGCCAAATTAGCTAGGGGGTGATTACATGGAGAAATGCAACCTGGGCTGAAACCAAAATTTTAATCATTAACCCAAAATAACCAGCGTAGTGACCGAGGTTGAGGTCACTAACCGACTTAGTTTATTCATGACACAGACGATATTTGTCGTTATTTAACAAAAAAATGGTATTCTAGACGTAGTTTTAAACCGATATAGTAGGTCATTTAATATGCAAGGTCAATAACCTATTTATTAACCGCGGCACATCAAAGATAATTTATGCATGAATAAACTAATTATAATTACATATAAAAGCTTTAAAGTTCTATTTGTTAGAAACTCAGATGTTTTTGTCAAAAAATGCCCCCTCCCGGCAGGGCCGGATTAAAGGGGGGGCAGGGGGGGAACTTGCCCCCGGGCGGAACGTTTTTAGGGGCGTTTGGGGGCGACAAATTTTAGGCAGTAATTTTTCCATGACAAACAGGGGAAGGTGATCCGGGGGGTGATCATGGGCGCCTTCGATAATTTGCTCCGGGGCGGAAAACTTGTTAATACGGCCCTGCCTCCCGGCCCTCGAAATTATTTTGGATGTACGTGATATTGTCTTCAGACGTTTAGTATTCCTTAACTTATTACAGCATATTTAGTCGGTATTGTTTTCATTTAATAAATTTTTAATGGTATCGCTTGCATTGGACGAACACCTGCGCCGAATGCACCGGCCGGGGGGGTATTCCCATTGGGACAAGGTATACGAATCACTGTTTTCATGGTCTGTAACAGTGACCTTTTCTAGGACGCTAGTTACTGCAATATTTTATTCAATTAGATTTATCTGAAGTAAAATATTTGGTGTATAAATTTGCATATCCTAAATTAAATAAAAATCGCTTGGCAAATTTCGTCTGGCACAAGGTATGTTTTTTCCCCATTTGGTCTGGAACAGGGTCACAAAAAAATTCAATTCCTTGTGCCCGGGTACTAACCTCGGGTACTAACCTTCAATTCCTTGTGCCCGGGTACTAACCTCGGGTACTAACCTTCAATTCCTTGTGCCCGGGTACTAAGCACTTTTAACCAAAACAACATACATAAATAAAACCAAAAGCATCCAGGGTTTGGGAACGTGTCTGAACACCAGTGCATTTAGTGCCCGTTCCATGGCACTGGGCAGGCGGCGTTCAGACCCGTGTTCAGACTCATGAGTAATAGTCTATAACGAGATCTATAACAGGGAGCACCCCCCAGGTGCATCAGACAGACACAACTACATACGCAATAGAAATCGAATCTAATGCAACACACAAAAAAACAAATAGTGCAACTAATATTTAAAAACTCATTAATAATTCATGAGGAAAACACAAAGGAAATCAGTACCATGTCCGTGGTTTTATACCTGATAAAACTACTATGAATATTAACTAACGTGATATTTTATATAATGAATACTAATCAACGTGAAATTTTATATAAAATGTCATCCTAATTAGCAAATCTATTGTCGGCGTTTTTGAAGCTATTCAAAACACTCGTAGTCGCGTTTTATCAGATCTAAAACACTCGCGCTACGCGCTCGTGTTTTAAATCTGATAAAACGCGACTACGAGTGTTTTAAATATTACTTCGACTCTTATCAAAATACTTTCTCGGATAAGCCAGTTTTGTTGAAATACTTCAGCGGAACTTCAGAGCTTTCGCATAAAGCCAGATTGGCGGCTTCTTTGAAACCTCGCTTTCAACTGGTGCAGCTGCAAGCTGCGGCTACTCGAATAAGTTTATCTAAATTAAAGATAATTTTCAACGCCTTATTTAATGTGCACAAAAATTGCTGAGTGTTCCTCAGTGCGTTTCAGAAAGCGAAAATTCGGCTTCGCCTTTGTGTAATTCGCCCACAATCCGTCACTAGTAACTTCAGACCTGTTTCATGTGTCACAAATTCATTCGCCTTTATTCTTGAATGGTTAGAGAGTGAGTGAGTGTAGTCTCGTACTCAGTGAGGGACACGGATGGTTACCGGAAGAGCAGGAATACAATACAGAACTACTGAACCGCGTATTCTTTGGAAAGACTTTTTTACCCAAAACAAAGGCTATGAATAATCACATATCTGAACTGTTAGCTCATAAGCTTCATATTTATACAAAAATACAGATCCTTTATTTTATCAGTGTAATGTAATGAAATTATCCCCCTTAAAATACAAGTTTTCTACTTTAAAATCATGTCTATTGTAGTAAAACAACGATGACAAGCCTCAACGTTCTAGATGTTCCCGTCGTCTCAAGAACGTTAAAATGCTCTCAATGACGTCTTGTGTAGAACGACGACGGCGTTCACTTTGCTCTTGGGGTTTTAAATTGCTCATCATCATTGTTTTGAATGAAAAATGCTATTGAATTCAATCGCCGTCCGTGGCTCTAAAACGCCTGTACAGGGTGAATAAAAAAAAACTGATGCCTTTCATATTCAAATTAGCCGCATAGCGGCTGTAATTTGACAGAAGTTCCCTAAATATCTCATGGGTATACGAAGCATATCAAATAAGTGAACCCTAAATATCTCATGGGTATACGAAGCATATCAAATAAGGTTCACTTATTTGATATTCACTTATTTGATATGCTTCGTATACCCATGAGATATTTAGGGTTCACTTATTTGATATCGGCTTCGTATACCCGTGAGATATTTAGGGAACTTCTGTCAAATTACAGCCGCTATGCGGCTAATTTGAATATGAAAGGCATCAGGTTTTTTTTATTCACCCTGTATGCTTAAGCTCTCTATTGAGTGTTGAGTTGCACTTATTGAGTGTGAGGGACCACTCATTGAGTGTGAGTGAGTTTTTAGAATACAGGCGATTGGTTTATTTTTAATATTATGTTCGCCGATCAACTTTGAAGATTTGAAAACATTGTCCCCCATCATCAGCAGCTATACAAGCAAGTTACATTGTATTAAAACAAACTGTCATTAATTCTCTGAACTTCGGATAGAAATTTCAAACATAGACGAAGTCAATTTAAAATCAAGTGCTTTAGCTTCGCCGCTCGCTCGTCGCCGCTACGCAGGCTATAACACAGTGTACAATTGGCCATGGCTTATGAAAAGACAGACCAGAAAGAAAACTGAACGAAAGTTCGCAAAAAACATTGCGTGACGGTTTTGTTAAAATTGCAGAACAAAATTTGCAAACAGTTCAAACAAAAGCCCGCAACGGAACCACAAACTTATAGACCTACCCTCACTTGTTTCGCTCTGAAAGATAAGACGACCCAAATGATAGACTCCTTTTTGTAATAAGACTTTAAGCCATCCTTCTGTAGAAGTTTGGACTACGCTTTTACCCAACTCGCTCGTATATAAGCATAATAAATTTCAGTCGTATGCTTACCACAAGTAACCAGCAGTTGGCATGCCAGTTATAAATAGTTGCCACTATAATATATATGGACGGGACAATGTATCCAAACCGCTCGAAAGCGACAAGGTATTGGTCAGAAGCGACGGCCACCAGCACTAACATTGCAGGACACATTATATATCGAAAATATTGACAATTCGTACAATACAACATTAAACATTGTTTATGTTTCTTATAATTAAATATGCACGCGATATTTTAACAGGTATATATATTATACACTTGTTGAGTGGCGCCGAGGGAAACATCGAGTTTTACGGACCCGAAGGCTTCAATGTCACCCGAGGGCTTTAGCCCGAGAAAGAAAAGAAACATTGAGTTTGTTAAACAACACGTGACCATGATTTGACCAATAGGATTTCATCTTTGGCAAACGAAAGTCTTTGGTATATAACAAATACATATATACTGAACACAACTAAAGTGGAAGCTCGTTATAACTAAGTGCTACGGTATTGGGAATTTCGTTCGTTATAACGGGGATTCGGCTTTATAAAGTTGTTCTAATAAATACAATTTACTATAAACTTTAAACTTTTCCAGACTGTAAAGTTCGTTACACCACAAACTTCGTTATAATGCAGGGGCTTGTCATTCGACTTTTTCTAGAACACATGCGGAGTGATTACTTAAAAACAAAGAAAGATTTACCCGACATCGAAACGATTCAATATATAATATAGACTCTATACAAACTATTCAATATCACAATATATATGTAATATATATGTACAAAAAGCTGATGAAGCTTTTAAAACAAAGCACAAAAATGTTCTATATATCTATAATACTGAATTAATGCGCCGCTGACTGTTTGGGTGATTCCAACTTAGACCAACGCGTGTCAACGCATGATTTCACTTTGTTAAATCTGTAACAAAAAAACAAACTGGGATGTTTATACAGTAAAAAAATCTTTAAGGTGACTGCCTACAGTTTCTTGAAAAGTGGAAAAATGAAAAGTAAAAGTGCGTTCACACTAGCGGGCTCTGGACTGATTTATTTAGACTGGGGCTGAACTGGTTTCGGACCGTACCCATTGCATTCACATTAAAAAGACCTCGACTCTGAACTCTATAACTTATTTTCAGTTTTGCTAGTCAGAATGAACTGCGTACATTATACTGATTATACACAAAATCAGTTCCATTGCAATCACACTTAGTTGATGAGTCCAATCCTAAAATTTAGTACACTTTACCACACTTTACCACACTTTACCACAATCTGCATATATTTTATTTTATTTATTTATTTATTAAGTTTTGCCACAAGGTTCAACAAGACTAGGAATTAATTAAAGTACTTAATTAATTTACTCATAGTGAAAGTTAGTTACATCGTAAAATATATAATAATGTGGCAGGGTTGCCGCAACAGCGAACGCCAATTACTGCGGTCCCAAACAAAAAGAAAATTAATACGAAAAAGAAAAGGCCATATTAATTATTTAGGTTGTGTTAATTATTATTTCGTAGTATTAATTATTAACCATTAATTATTGTCAAGTATTAATTATTAGTTCTTATTTACTAATTATCAAGTATTAATCGTCAGTCGCTAATCGCCAACTACAAACTATCAACCACCAATTGCCAATAATTTATCCGACAATTATCATTAATTAGCAATCGGTATCCAACAATCAGCAACCAACAATCAATAATTAACAATTAATTAGTTATTAGATACAACAGCAGATCGCACTAATAAGACTGTGCGCTGTGTTGCATCTCAAGCAGATGGTTTTCCATGACCTCGGGTCTTCAGGGTCGCAAAGCTGCTCCACTGCTGCTTGGTAGTAAAGCTGAAGCTGGCTCTTGAACTGTCTAAGAGTGGTTCCCTTTCTACGCATTTCGCACGGTAGAGTGTTCCATGTTCTACACATTCTTGTAAAGAAAGATCGTTGGAAGGTGACTGTTCTACATTTGCGAGGACGGAAGTGAAGAATATCGGGGTTTGAGTTGTTTCTTGTTGTTCTGAGTGGCATATATGGAGTAGGTAGGATGTCAGGGTTGATTTCAATTAGGTTGTTCACAGCTTTGAAGAAGAAGGTTAAGTAAAAAAAAAGAATATAAAAGAATCATAATCTAATTTATTAACATAAGCATGGTAAAGTGTGGTAAAGTGGCGAGTCCTTTCCCGGTTCAGCTCTTCCAAATCCACTCGGAGTCTCACGACGTCATGTCATACCCGTGATGTCATCGTGTCGTATCCGTGACGTCATCGTGTCCTATAGTCGTAACGTCATCGTGACGTCGTAGCATTCTCGTAACGTTATCGCGTCATACTCGCAACGTCGTGTCATACTCTTGACGCCACACGTCATAGTCGTGACGTCATCGTGACGTCGAATTATACAAAGCGAAATCATCTGTGAACCGGATAAGATACGAAAATGTCACCCTAATGTCAAGACTATTATAGGATACCTGCTTAACTTGAACAATGGCTTTTCGTCAATTTTCTCTTTCCTGAAACGACATCACAAGAATTATAGTTAATTTCGTATTACTTTACCGTTGAGTGTTGCGCGAAGTTCGTTGGGAAGTTCGTTCAGAAACTGACAACTACATTTAAACTACAATTATCCAATGAAATTGCGAAGTCTGAATCAAAGCTCATTTTGATTGGATAATTGACGACCCCGTGTACAACGTAGTTGCCAAGTTCCGAGAGAATTTTCCAGCAATTTTCCCGCGAACTTCGCAAGAGACCACGGTATATGAAATCAACTGTAAGAATGACTTGTGCATCCAGCGCAAGATAGAACTTACTTTGGCTTCAATGACTGGCGATTCCGATCGGCAATTCGTTTATCTCGTTCGCGTTTTTCCTTTTGAATCATCTACAAATACAAGAACTTAAAATATAAGAAAATGTTTGTTATTGAAAAATCTAGAATTTAGCAGGTATATGTATATATATACATATATATATTAAGAGATTATTAACCGAGAACGAGGTCTGTACGGGAAAATATCAGACCGAGGTCTTGATAGTACGGACCGAGCCGCACGAGGCGAGGTTCGTACAAAAAAGACTGAGGTCTGATATTTTCCCGTACAGACCGAGTAAACGAGGTTAATAAAGCGTTTATTATATGGCTATTTCAAGTTTTTCGATAATTATTGTATCAAACTTAGTGTGAAAACCTTAGAAATTCACGCGAGCAAAATCAACATCCGGGACAACGGTCCGGATACGGAAAAAGATGGACCGTGGTCCGGATACGCATTTTTATGGACCGTGCGTTGACCAATCAGAACTCAGGATATTACAAAGCCATATAATATATATATATATAAATTTAGCAATATGCCAATACTTATATATTGGCCGGGTATCGCCTTCTACCCACCTGTTTCGATTTCATTTCCTTTGTATCGTCCAAGCTCTTATTTACAAGCCACTCTCTTTGATAATCCATTGAAAGTAGTTTCTTCATGTCTTGAGGCCCGTCAGAGCTACTGATATCACTTTTTCTACAAATATTAAAGGGACATAGCTAGTAAAAGCATCAACAAGCTTATGACTGCGTAGCCAAATGATTACGTAACCAGATGACGGCAAACCAGTTGACCGCGTATAACTAAAAGTTACTATCGTATGTGAAGTGCTACCTCAAATGGGATGAAAACCTTCAGTCTCTCTGCAGTTTGTGGCCAACACCCCCCCCCCCCCCTTCCTTGCCACTCGATCCAAGTTTGCCCACTCCATCCGAGTTTGCCCACCCCATCCGAGTTTGCCCACTTCACCTGAGTTTGCTCACTCTACCCAAGTTTGTCCACCAGATGACTGCGTAGCTAGATGACTGCGTATCCAGATGAATGTATGACTGCCTAGTCAGATGACTGCGTAGCCAGATGACTGCGTATCCAGATGACTGATATGTCAAGAGCTGGTGATCACGTGATATGGCGCGTATCCAGATGACTGTATGACTGCGTAGCCAGATGACTGCGTAGCCAATTGACTGCGTAGCCAGATGACTGCGTAGCCAGATGACTGCGTAGTCAGATGACTGCGTAGCCAGATGACTGCGTAGCCAGATGACTGTGTAGCCAGATGACTGCGTAGCCAGATGACTGCGTAGTCAGATGACTGCGTAGCCAGATGACTGTATGACTGCGTAGTCAGATGACTGCGTAGCCAATTGACTAGCTAGATGACTGCGTAGCTAGATGACTGCGTATCCAGATGACTGTATGACTGCGTAGCCAGATGACTGCGTAGCCAGATGACTGCGTATCCAGATGACTGTATGACTGCGTAGCCAGATGACTGCGTAGTCAGATGACTGGGTAGCCAGATGACTGTATGACTGCGTAGCCAATTGACTGCGTAGCCAGATGACTGCGTATCCAGGTGACTGTATGACTGCGTAGCCAGATGACTGTATGACTGCGTAGCCAGATGACTGCGTAGCCAGATGACTGCGTAGCCAGATGACTGTATGACTGCGTAGCCAGATGACTGTATGACTGCGTAGCCAATTGACTGCGTAGTCAGATGACTGCGTAGCCAATTGACTGCGTAGCCAGATGACTGCGTAGCCAGGTGTAAGCAAAGATTTGACCCAGGCTTTGAACAAAGTTCAAACAACCTTGATTTCGCATAACTCACAGTTTGGGTAACTTTAGTGGTTCCTTTGAAAACTTTGCTTTTGCAGCAGAGAATTTTTTCTTACGAATTTTTGGTAGTTTGGATTTTGAGTTTTCAGTAGCTGATTGATTTTCATTTTCCCTGAAGAAAAAAAGAGAATGAAACCCTATACATGAGTGAGGCAAGTGGGCCACATTGAGAAAGCAATTTTTTGGGGGAGGGGCATGCCCCCAGACTCCCCTAAAAAAAGCTGACCCACGGCAAATTTTATTAACCCCCGTTAATAACAAAACTCTACGTCTATGAGTCGCAGAATAACAGAATATATATATATATATATATATATATATATATATATATATATATATATATATATATATATATATATATATATATATATAGTATAATTTCAGAGGTGAATATAAAGATTCCGGACATTTGATTGGTTAAAAATTTCTTCATAAATCATTATATTCACCGCGCCAGGCGGTGAATATAACATCACAAAATAACATCACTAGAAAGAGGTTTTCGAGGGGAGTCTGGGACTTTTTTCCAACTAAATTGAGTTAACTCGTTCCAGTCTCCCCTCGGAATTATGATTTTGATGAATGTTAATTTTCAAAATGGCGGAGTTTTTTTTTTAAATGGCGACCGTACTTTTAAAGCGAACATATCGTCAAAACTGCTCAAATAACTCAGGACAAATAGACTGTATACATCGAATAGCTTGGAGATACAACTGTCTAAAGGTAAGGAAATGTTTTGTCGTAATTATTTTTTATTTTGGAAGAGTTTTGATCGTATTAAGCCGTGCTTTTGAAAGTGACTGATGTGAAGAAAAGATTCAACATTCAATTTCCAAGATCAAGATAAGATAAACTAATACATTTATAAACGTGTGTTTTAACTTTCTTGGATATTCACCACCGAAATATTATACTATAACAATTATTCACCTCGGTGAATATTGGTGAATATATTTACCTCGGCTTCGCCTCGGCAAATATTCACCGATATTCACCTCGACTTCGGGTGAATAATTGTCATATAGATATATATATATATATATATATATATATATATATATATATATTTATATATATATATATATTTATATATATATATATATATATATATATATTATATACCTTATTATATATACAGAACTCGCGATCAAGCTCTCGGCAACGCCCTCCGTGGCTCAGTGGTCAGAGCATTGCACTAGAATCGCAACGGAAGGCCTGTGTAGTTGCATTTTTCGCAACTGGTCCCGGTTTGGTCTTAAAATGTATATATTCTACACTCGAATTTTCCTTCACCCCAAAATCCTTAGAACATGCTATGTAATCGAGTGAAATGCCCAATATTACTTATTATATATATATATATATATATATATATATATATATATATATTATATTATATATATATATATATATATATACAAACGAGCACGTGTGATTTTGTTCACGGAATGTCGGAAAGTGCTCAATACCATAAGGTACCTCAAAATGTTGAGTGTCGCAACGGTCAGTTTCGTCGCCTGAAGATCGCCGTGTAACTCGTGAAACTGACAGTTGCGACACTCAACATTTTGAGGTAAGCCCCACTTAAACTATACTATATTCGCTCTATTGACCACTTTCCAACATTCCGTGAACATTATTGCCAAAGGTGGCAATTTGTGTCTATTTTGAGTGACCTACTGTAAGGAAGAAACAGAACTTTTACCTTTGCCAAACAGACATTGCATCAAAGCCAAGCATTGGTCTTTTCACAGAAATATCTGCCACATCATTCTCCTCTACTTTGGCCATCTCACTGTCATCAGGCAGCTGCTCATGTACGTACCACTCAGGAAGGACGGCACTAGAAACAAAACAAGCTATATATTCCAACAAACGTTTGGTAGACATTCAACAAGTTCAAATAATAAAAATGTTGTAGGAAAATAATTTATGGCAATTTTTCATGCCTGGCCGTTGAGTGAGGCGCGCAATGGCGCGTGCGCACCTCGTCAAGCGCCTTGAATGATCGAAATTGCGCATTTTGCCGCGCGCTGGCTAAAGCGTGGCAATCTTACAATGTACTGATGTAGCGGAACGTTTTCTACCGTAGCGGAACATTTTACAACGTAACGGAACGTCTTACAATGTAACGGAACGTCTTACAAGATAACAAAACGTTTTGTAGTGTAGCGCAACACCTTACAGCATAGAAGAACGTTTTATAGCGTAGCGGAATATTTTACAACATAGCGAAACATCTTACAACGTAATGGGACGTTTTCAATAGTGTAGCGGAACGTTAGGTAGTGCACCTCGGGCTCCAAGAAGTTTATATATGTCCAACCCTGATTTTCTTTATTGTTTTAAACTTTTAATAAGATCAAATATGAACTCAACTCTCGCGGTAAAATAAATGTCGCACATTCATTTATATCATTATTAACCCATTGCTGCCTAGAGGATGCCTGAGGGCTTTAGACTTCTCTCTTTGACGAGTAAAATCATTTCCAAAGCCTTTAGAAAATAAGGAAAAAAGTTTCAGATTGGTAAAAAAAATCAGTTTTTTTCAATTTTTGCTTGTGCTGAAGCTTGCATATTTTCTCTCACTTCTACCATCCTGGTGCAAATTATTGAGTTGGGGCGCCTGATGAGGTCACATGGGTTGATTTGGGGGGGGGGGGGGGCTTGATGATGTAACACATCAAAGGGTCATGTCTGTGTTCTCAATTGGTCCCCTGGGTTGGGCAAAAATAAAGTTAGTGTTACTGATATTTACGCGTTCCGGGCCTCATGTTTTCTTACATCAAAAACTCAAATCCCAAAAATTTTAGGGGGCCCTTCTCAAGTTGGGGGGGGCTGTGGCAATAGCCCCCTAGCCCCCCCCCCCCCCCCCCCCCCCCACGAACCTCTCAGTGGCCCTGTTAGTTAGTGTACCTTGTTGTTAAGTTTTGTTCATTCTCCTCAATCATGTCATTGTTGACATGATCAAACCACTCAACTCTTGGATAAAGGACAGGTTCGGATGACAGTTTTGCTTTGTTGTTAAAAGCAAGCAAGTCTAAAAAAATTGATGTAACAATAATATATATAATTATATTAATTGATTTGAATTGAAGAACAAGTTTTTAAGAACACATTTCAATGTAATGACATACCATGCAATTCTTCTAAAGAAATTTTTATGTGGCTGTATATTTTCCAAAAGTTTATCAAAACTACTAATTATTAAGAAAAGTGCAAGTGTTAAAAACAACTCAAACGTAGTTATCTAGAATTTAATTTTTTGAACACTAAATACAAAGGTGTCAATAACTTTTTAGTTGTTCAGTAATTACTTTATATACGCATATTCATTTCATTTTTTGTTTTATTTTTTTCCATTTTTTATTTTATCATATCTTTTTATAGACTATAGGGTGAGGGCTACAGGTTTATCAGTTTCGATTGTAAATTGTTTACTCTCAATAAATCATTGTATTATCAATCATTTTAAATAATTTAATTCTAGATTTCTTAATTTCTTGCTCTTTGGTAAACTGGTGGGCAAGACTTTGCCACTGCGGTGTACATAATGTATGTTGTGTCAATATCATTTTCAACTTACTTTTCCGACCTCCAGCCTTGGCAAGTTTCACATACTTAGAATCTGTGTCTCGAATCCACTTTCTCCTAAAGCAACGATCATCCTGGTCTTCCACAGAATCTTCTGGTACATTACTTAAACCAGGGATTTGAGATGGCGCAGGAGCAACAACGCAAGAAGAACCTTTGGACTTTGCAGTGGGAACATGGTAGAACCAGTCTGGAAATAGAAAGTTTTTACGGTACAGCTGTTTGTTTAGAAAGAGATATAGATACTCAGTAATTCCTAACCATTTTTACATTATTAGTGAAGTGTGGGGGCTCAACCAACACCCCCTCCCCCCCCCCCCCCAAAAAAAAAAAAAAAAAAACCCAAAAAAAACATTTTTTTTAATTTTGCATCTCTGAACTGGTATTTTCTGCATTTTTTAAGTGCTTTTGAGCAAAATATAAAAGTCTTAAAATCTTAAATTTTAAGATGCTAATATTTTTCTTAAATCACTTAAGTTTATAATCACATGATAAGTGTACCTTGTCATTTTTAAGAAATATTTCCATGCAAATATGGTGAGACACTATTAAGTCTATATTAAGTTACCATACATGGATAGTACTTTAAAAATATGTTTTAATAATAATATCTATATTTGCTGCTGCTAGGCAGCTTACTATTCGGAACATATAGTCGATTTGTTGTCTGGATGATTTTGACCCACATGGGATGCTTTGATGTGGCCGCTCCCAATCATATGCAGGTAATTGTTTGGCAAATTAGTCATTTTCCACCCCCACCCTATCACGCATCCTCGCGCGTCCATCGCCTCCGGCCCCCACAACACATCTGCCTCATAGTTCACGCTAATGCAATTACTTGCAAACAACACCAATCGCAATAACTGCGAGTGTCGCAAGCATGCGGGGGCGAACAATCCACGAGGGATGGCAGCAATTTCACTAACTTTGGTTATAGTACTAAAGTATATAATATAATGTATAATTACACAATGTACATGCACAATGAATCAAAATTGAAACACAGACCAATTCAAAATTCAGATTTCAGTCATTTCACTAGTACAACAAGATAGAGTTTGGTCAGAGAGTGAGGACATATATCGCGTATTTATCATACAGTAAAATTTTACATCAAATATATTACAATATGTAACAACTGTAGACAACATGTTTTCATTTCATTTGACAAGTTACCCCAGTCTAAAACACCATTCTTATTTCTTAATGATACAAAAACATTACCTTGAGTAGAAATGTGTGGATTAGGCATCTTATTTGACTTCTTATCTGCAAAATGAACAATCCATAGTTGGCAAACAAACGATCATATCCCTTCTTGTGGTCTCGCTTTGCTTTGCCATATCCATAGAAACAAACAAACTCAGTAACTAAGCGATGTACTTCATGTTAGGTACATATATGGTATCAATCGCAACACCCTATAAACAAACGGACGAGAACCAAGAATTTATTTATATAAGAATATAAGAACCTATCCCAGGCTGATTTGGTAAAATGTAGGTTCTTGTTAGCGGGTTTTTACTGTACCCCAGTCACGATCGGAAATGGCGGCTGTCGAGGCTCGCGAAATACGTGCTGACCCCTATTAGCTACGCATGCGTAGAACGAATATCTTGCGTGTAAACGTCAAACATCAATACACGGACTCGCGTGACAACTTGTCCGCATTTCTTTAATGCGCATGCGCGATATTTTACGTCATCCGACGCCTTCCTACGCGTTCTACGCAATATCCTACGCTGTGCTGGCAAGTCCCCCCGGCAGTTTTAACCTTCTTTTGAGGATCCAAACTGCCGGGGGAACTTGCCAGGATTTGCCGTTAGAATGGCGAGGAATCAAGATGCGCGAGGCGACATGCGAGAGGATTGAAACTTCAAAGGTTCCGACGCGAGTCGCTCATCGACAACTCACTTGAGCCAGCACGCACGTGGACTGCGAACAGTCCCATGAAAGTGGCCGATTTTCTATGCGCAATAACCATCGGAAAATAACAAGGTCAAAATAACCACCAAAAGTGATCCCTAATAACCATCGCAAAATAACAAGTTCAAAATAACCACCAAAAGTGGTCCCTAATAACCATCGCAAAATAACAAGGTCAAAATAACCACCAAAAGTGGTCCCTAATAACCATCGTAAAATAACAAGGTCAAAATACCCACCAAAAGTGGTCCCTAATAACCATCGCAAAATAACAAGGTCAAAATAACCACCAAAAGTGGTCCCTAATAACCATCGCAAAATAACAAGGTGAAAATAACCACCAAAAGTGGTCCCTAATAACCATCTCAAAATAACAAGGTCAAAATAACCACCAAAAATGGTCCCTAATAAACCATCGTTAAATAACTAGGTGAAAATAACCACCAAAAGTGGTCCCTAATAACCATCTCAAAATAACAAGGTCAAAATAACCACCAAAAGTGGTCCCTAATAACCATCGCCAAATAACAAGGTCAAAATAACCACCAAAAATGGTCCCTAATAACCATCGTTAAATAATAAGGTGAAAATAACCACCAAAAGTGGTCCCCTAATAACCATCGCCAAATAACAAGGTCAAGATAACCACCAAAAGTGGTCCCTAATAACCATCGCCAAATAACAAGGTCAAAATAACCACCAAAAATGGTCCCTAATAACCATCGTTAAATAACAAGGACAAAATAACCACCAAAAGTTGTCCCTAATAACCATCTCAAAATAACAAGGTCAAAATAACCACCAAAAGTGGTCCCTAATAACCATCGCCAAATAACAAGGTCAAAATAACCACCAAAAATGGTCCCTAATAACCATCGTTAAATAACAAGGTGAAAATAACCACCGAATAACCATCGCCAAATAACAAGGTGAAAATAACCACCGAATAACCATCGCCAAATAACAAGGTCAAAATAACCACCGAATAACCATCGCCAAATAACAAGGTCAAAATAACCACCGAATAACCATCGCCAAATAACAAGGTGAAAATAACCACCGAATAACCATCGCCAAATAACAAGGTCAAAATAACCACCGAATAACCATCGCCAAATATCAAGGTCAAAATAACCACCGAATAACCATCGCCAAATAACAAGGTGAAAATAACCACCGAATAACCATCGCCAAATAACAAGGTGAAAATAACCACCGAATAACCATCCCCAAATAACAAGGTCAAAATAACCACCGAATAACCATCGCCAAATAACAAGGTCAAAATAACCACCGAATAACCATCGCCAAATCACAAGGTCAAAATAACCACCGAATAACCATCGCCAAATAACAAGGTCAAAATAACCACCGAATAACCATCGCCAAATATCAACGTCAAAATAACCACCGAATAACCATCGCCAAATAACAAGGTCAAAATAACCACCGAATAACCATCGCCAAATATCAAGGTCAAAATAACCACCGAATAACCATCGCCAAATAACAAGGTGAAAATAACCACCGAATAACCATCGCCAAATAACAAGGTCAAAATAACCACCGAATAACCATCGCCAAATAACAAGGTCAAAATAACCACCGAATAACCATCGCGAAATAACAAGGTGAAAATAACCACCGAATAACCATCGCCAAATAACAAGGTCAAAATAACCACCGAATAACCATCGCCAAATAACAAGGTCAAAATAACCACAGAATAACCATCGCCAAATATCAACGTCAAAATAACCACCGAATAACCATCGCGAAATAACAAGGTGGAAATAACCACCGAATAAACCATCGTCAAATAACAAGGTGAAAATAACCACCGTATAACCATCGCCAAATAACAAGGTCAAAATAACCACCGAATAACCATCGCGAAATAACAAGGTCAAAATAACCACAGAATAACCATCGCGAAATAACAGGGTCAAAATAACCACAGAATAACCATCGCGAAATAACAACGTCAAAATAACCACCGAATAACCATCGCCAAATAACAAGGTCAAAATAACCACCGAATAACCATCGCCAAATATCAAGGTCAAAATAACAACAGAATAACCATCGCCAAATAACAAGGTGAAAATAACCACCGAATAACCATCGCCAAATAACAAGTTGAAAATAACCACCGAATAACCATCGCCAAATAACAAGGTGAAAATAACCACCGAATAACCATCACCAAATAACAAGGTCAAAATAACCACAGAATAACCATCGCCAAATATCAACGTCAAAATAACCACCGAATAACCATCGCCAAATAACAAGGTCAAAATAACCACCGAATAACCATCGCCAAATATCAAGGTCAAAATAACCACCGAATAACCATCGCCAAATAACAAGGTGAAAATAACCACCGAATAACCATCGCCAAATAACAAGTTGAAAATAACCACCGAATAACCATCGCCAAATAACAAGGTCAAAATAACCACCGAATAACCATCGCCAAATAACAAGGTCAAAATAACCACCGAATAACCATCCCAAATAACAAGGTGAAAATAACCACCGAATAACCATCGCGAAATAACAAGGTCAAAATAACCACAGAATAACCATCGCGAAATAACAAGGTCAAAATAACCACCGAATAACCATCGCGAAATAACAAGGTGGAAATAACCACCGAATAACCATCGTCAAATAACAAGGTGAAAATAACCACCGGATAACCATCGCCAAATAACAAGGTCAAAATAACCACCGAATAACCATCGCGAAATAACAAGGTCAAAATAACCACAGAATAACCATCGCGAAATAACAGGGTCAAAATAACCACAGAATAACCATCGCGAAATAACAAGGTCAAAATAACCACCGAATAACCATCGCCAAATCACAAGGTCAAAATAACCACCGAATAACCATCGCCAAATAACAAGGTCAAAATAACCACCGAATAACCATCGCCAAATAACAAGGTCAAAATAACCACCGAATAACCATCGCCAAATAACAAGGTCAAAATAACCACCGAATAACCATCGCCAAATATCAAGGTCAAAATAACCACCGAATAACCATCGCCAAATAACAAGGTGAAAATAACCACCGAATAACCATCGCCAAATAACAAGGTCAAAATAACCACCGAATAACCATCGCCAAATAACAGGGTCAAAATAACCACAGAATAACCATCGCGAAATAACAAGGTCAAAATAACCACCGAATAACCATCGCCAAATCACAAGGTCAAAAACCACCGAATAACCATCGCCAAATAACAAGGTCAAAATAACCACCGAATTAACCATCGCCAATAACAAGGTCAAAATAACCACCGAATAACCATCGCCAAATAACAAGGTCAAAATAACCACCGAATAACCATCGCCAAATAACAAGGTCAAAATAACCACCGAATAACCATCGCCAAATAACAAGGTGAAAATAACCACCGAATAACCATCGCCAAATAACAAGGGTCAAAAATAACCACCCGAATAACCATCGCCAAATCACAAGGTCAAAATTAACCACCGACATAACCATCGCCAAATAACAAGGTCAAAATAACCACCGAATAACCATCGCCAAATAACAAGGTCAAAATAACCACCGAATAACCATCGCCAAATAACAAGGTCAAAATAACCACCGAATAACCATCGCCAAATATCAAGGTCAAAATAACCACCGAATAACCATCGCCAAATAACAAGGTGAAAATAACCACCGAATAACCATCGCCAAATAACAAGGTCAAAATAACCACCGAATAACCATCGCCAAATAACAAGGTCAAAATAACCACCGAATAACCATCGCCAAATAACAAGGTGAAAATAACCACCGAATAACCATCGCCAAATAACAAGGTCAAAATAACCACAGAATAACCATCGCCAAATAACAAGGTAAAAATAACCACCGAATAACCATCGCCAAATAACAAGGTCAAAATAACCACCGAATAAACCATCGCCAAATAACAAGGTCAAAATAACCACCGAATAACCATCCCCAAATAACAAGGTGAAAATAACCACCGAATAACCATCGCGAAATAACAAGGTCAAAATAACCACAAGAATAACCATCGCGAAATAACAAGGTCAAAATAACCACCGAATAACCATCGCGAAATAACAAGGTCAAAATAACCACAGAATAACCATCGCGAAATAACAAGGTCAAAATAACCACCGAATAACCATCGCCAAATAACAAGGTCAAAATAACCACCGAATAACCATCGCCAAATAACAAGGTCAAAATAACCACCGAATAACCATCGCGAAATAACAAGGTCAAAATAACCACAGAATAACCATCGCGAAATAACAGGGTCAAAATAACCACAGAATAACCATCGCGAAATAACAAGGTCAAAATAACCACCGAATAACCATCGCCAAATCACAAGGTCAAAATAACCACCGAATAACCATCGCCAAATAACAAGGTCAAAATAACCACCGAATAACCATCGCCAAATAACAAGGTCAAAATAACCACCGAATAACCATCGCCAAATAACAAGGTAAAAATAACCACCGAATAACCATCGCCAAATAACAAGGTCAAAATAACCACCGAATAACCATCGCCAAATAACAAGGTCAAAATAACCACCGAATAACCATCGCCAAATAACAAGTTCAAAATAACCACCGAATAACCATCGCCAAATAACAAGGATGAAAATAACCACCGAATAACCATCGCCAAATAACAAGGTGAAAATAACCACCGAATAACCATCGCCAAATAACAAGGTGAAAATAACCACCGAATAACCATCGCCAAATAACAAGGTCAAAATAACCACCGAATAACCATCGCCAAATATCAAGGTCAAAATAACCACCGAATAACCATCGCGAAATAACAAGGTGGAAATAACCACCGAATAACCATCGTCAAATAACAAGGTCAAAATAACCACCGAATAACCATCGCGAAATAACAAGGTCAAAATAACCACAGAATAACCATCGCGAAATAACAGGGTCAAAATAACCACAGAATAACCATCGCGAAATAACAGGGTCAAAATAACCACCGAATAACCATCGCCAAATAACAAGGTCAAAATAACCACCGAATAACCATCGCGAAATAACAAGGTCAAAATAACCACCGAATAACCATCGCGAAATAACAAGGTCAAAATAACCACAGAATAACCATCGCGAAATAACAAGGTCAAAATAACCACAGAATAACCATCGCGAAATAACAAGGTCAAAATAACCACCGAATAACCATCGCCAAATAACAAGGTCAAAATAACCACCGAATAACCATCGCCAAATAACAAGGTGAAAATAACCACCGATTAACCATCGCCAAATAACAAGGTGAAAATAACCACCGAATAACCATCGCCAAATAACAAGGTGAAAATAACCACCGAATAACCATCGCCAAATAACAAGGTCAAAATAACCACCGAATAACCATCGCCAAATAACAAGGTCAAAATAACCACCGAATAACCATCGCCAAATAACAAGGTCAAAATAACCACAGAATAACCATCGCGAAATAACAAGGTCAAAATAACCACCGAATAACCATCGCCAAATAACAAGGTCAAAATAACCACCGAATAACCATCGCCAAATAACAAGGTCAAAAATAACCACCGAATAACCATCGCCAAATAACAAGGTCAAAATAACCACCGAATAAACCATCGCCAAATATCAAGGTCAAAATAACCACCGAATAACCATCGCCAAATAACAAGGAAAAATAACCACCGAATAACCATCGCCAAATAACAAGGTCAAAATAACCACCGAATAACCATCGCCAAATAACAAGGTCAAAATAACCACCGAATAACCATCGCCAAATAACAAGGTGAAAATAACCACCGAATAACCATCGCCAAATAACAAGGTCAAAATAACCACAGAATAACCATCGCCAAATATCAAGGTAAAAATAACCACCGAATAACCATCGCCAAATAACAAGGTCAAAATAACCACCGAATAACCATCGCCAAATAACAAGGTCAAAATAACCACCGAATAACCATCCCCAAATAACAAGGTGAAAATAACCACCGAATAACCATCGCGAAATAACAAGGTCAAAATAACCACAGAATAACCATCGCGAAATAACAAGGTCAAAATAACCACCGAATAACCATCGCGAAATAACAAGGTCAAAATAACCACAGAATAACCATCGCGAAATAACAAGGTCAAAATAACCACCGAATAACCATCGCCAAATAACAAGGTGAAAATAACCACCGAATAACCATCGCCAAATAACAAGGTGAAAATAACCACCGATTAACCATCGCCAAATAACAAGGTGAAAATAACCACCGGATAACCATCGCCAAATAACAAGGTCAAAATAACCACCGAATAACCATCGCGAAATAACAAGGTCAAAATAACCACAGAATAACCATCGCGAAATAACAGGGTCAAAATAACCACAGAATAACCATCGCGAAATAACAAGGTCAAAATAACCACCGAATAACCATCGCCAAATCACAAGGTCAAAATAACAACCGAATAACCATCGCCAAATAACAAGGTCAAAATAACCACCGAATAACCATCGCCAAATAACAAGGTCAAAATAACCACCGAATAACCATCGCCAAATAACAAGGTAAAAATAACCACCGAATAACCATCGCCAAATAACAAGGTCAAAATAACCACCGAATAACCATCGCCAAATAACAAGGTCAAAATAACCACCGAATAACCATCGCCAAATAACAAGTTCAAAATAACCACCGAATAACCATCGCCAAATAACAAGGTGAAAATAACCACCGAATAACCATCGCCAAATAACAAGGTGAAAATAACCACCGAATAACCATCGCCAAATAACAAGGTGAAAATAACCACCGAATAACCATCGCCAAATAACAAGGTCAAAATAACCACCGAATAACCATCGCCAAATATCAAGGTCAAAATAACCACCGAATAACCATCGCGAAATAACAAGGTGGAAATAACCACCGAATAACCATCGTCAAATAACAAGGTCAAAATAACCACCGAATAACCATCGCGAAATAACAAGGTCAAAATAACCACAGAATAACCATCGCGAAATAACAGGGTCAAAATAACCACCGAATAACCATCGGCAAATCACAAGGTCAAAATAACCACCGAATAACCATCGCCAAATAACAAGGTCAAAATAACCACCGAATAACCATCGCCAAATATCAACGTCAAAATAACCACCGAATAACCATCGCCAAATAACAAGGTCAAAATAACCACCGAATCACCATCGCCAAATATCAAGGTCAAAATAACCACCGAATAACCATCGCCAAATAACAAGGTGAAAATAACCACCGAATAACCATCGCCAAATAACAAGGTCAAAATAACCACCGAATAACCATCTCCAAATAACAAGGTGAAAATAACCACCGAATAACCATCGCGAAATAACAAGGTCAAAATAACCACCGAATAACCATCGCCAAATAACAAGGTGAAAATAACCACCGAATAACCAGCGCGAAATAACAAGGTCAAAATAACCACCGAATAACCATCGCGAAATAACAAGGTCAAAATAACCACAGAATAACCATCGCGAAATAACAAGGTCAAAATAACCACCGAATAACCATCGCCAAATAACAAGGTCAAAATAACCACCGAATAACCATCGCCAAATAACAAGGTGAAAATAACCACCGATTAACCATCGCCAAATAACAAGGTGAAAATAGCCACCGAATAACCATCTCCAAATAACAAGGTGAAAATAACCACCGAATAACCATCGCCAAATAACAAGGTCAAAATAACCACCGAATAACCATCGCCAAATAACAAGGTCAAAATAACCACCGAATAACCATCGGCAAATCACAAGGTCAAAATAACCACCGAATAACCATCGCCAAATAACAAGGTCAAAATAACCACCGAATAACCATCGCCAAATATCAACGTCAAAATAACCACCGAATAACCATCGCCAAATAACAAGGTGAAAATAACCACCGAATAACCATCGCCAAATAACAAGGTGAAAATAACCACCGAATAACCATCGCCAAATAACAAGGTCAAAATAACCACCGAATAACCATCGGCAAATCACAAGGTCAAAATAACCACCGAATAACCATCGCCAAATAACAAGGTCAAAATAACCACCGAATAACCATCGCCAAATATCAACGTCAAAATAACCACCGAATAACCATCGCCAAATAACAAGGTCAAAATAACCACCGAATAACCATCGCCAAATATCAAGGTCAAAATAACCACCGAATAACCATCGCCAAATAACAAGGTGAAAATAACCACCGAATAACCCTCGCCAAATAACAAGGTCAAAATAACCACCGAATAACCATCTCCAAATAACAAGGTGAAAATAACCACCGAATAACCATCGCGAAATAACAAGGTGAAAATAACCACCGATTAACCATCGCCAAATAACAAGGTGAAAATAACCACCGAATAACCATCGCCAAATAACAAGGTGAAAATAACCACCGAATAACCATCGCCAAATAACAAGGTCAAAATAACCACCGAATAACTATCGCGAAATAACAAGGTCAAAATAACCACCGAATAACCATCGCCAAATCACAAGGTCAAAATAACCACCGAATAACCATCGCCAAATAACAAGGTCAAAATAACCACCGAATAACCATCGCCAAATATCAACGTCAAAATAACCACCGAATAACCATCGCCAAATAACAAGGTCAAAATAACCACCGAATAACCATCGCCAAATATCAAGGTCAAAATAACCACCGAATAACCATCGCCAAATAACAAGGTGAAAATAACCACAGAATAACCATCGCCAAATAACAAGGTCAAAATAACCACCGAATAACCATCGCCAAATAACAAGGTGAAAATAACCACCGAATAACCATCGCCAAATAACAAGGTCAAAATAACCACAGAATAACCATCGCGAAATAACAAGGTCAAAATAACCACCGAATAACCATCGCCAAATAACAAGGTCAAAATAACCACCGAATAACCATCGCCAAATATCAACGTCAAAATAACCACCGAATAACCATCGCCAAATAACAAGGTCAAAATAACCACCGAATAACCATCGCCAAATATCAAGGTCAAAATAACCACCGAATAACCATCGCCAAATAACAAGGTGAAAATAACCACCGAATAACCCTCGCCAAATAACAAGGTCAAAATAACCACCGAATAACCATCTCCAAATAACAAGGTGAAAATAACCACCGAATAACCATCGCGAAATAACAAGGTGAAAATAACCACCGATTAACCATCGCCAAATAACAAGGTGAAAATAACCACCGAATAACCATCGCCAAATAACAAGGTGAAAATAACCACCGAATAACCATCGCCAAATAACAAGGTCAAAATAACCACCGAATAACTATCGCGAAATAACAAGGTCAAAATAACCACCGAATAACCATCGCCAAATCACAAGGTCAAAATAACCACCGAATAACCATCGCCAAATAACAAGGTCAAAATAACCACCGAATAACCATCGCCAAATATCAACGTCAAAATAACCACCGAATAACCATCGCCAAATAACAAGGTCAAAATAACCACCGAATAACCATCGCCAAATATCAAGGTCAAAATAACCACCGAATAACCATCGCCAAATAACAAGGTGAAAATAACCACAGAATAACCATCGCCAAATAACAAGGTCAAAATAACCACCGAATAACCATCGCCAAATAACAAGGTGAAAATAACCACCGAATAACCATCGCCAAATAACAAGGTCAAAATAACCACAGAATAACCATCGCGAAATAACAAGGTCAAAATAACCACCGAATAACCATCGCCAAATAACAAGGTCAAAATAACCACCGATTAACCATCGCCAAATAACAAGGTGAAAATAACCACCGAATAACCATCGCCAAATAACAAGGTGAAAATAACCACCGAATAACCATCGCCAAATAACATAGGTGAAAATAACCACCGAATAACCATCGCCAAATAACAAGGTCAAAATAACCACCGAATAACCATCGCCAAATAACAAGGTCAAAATAACCACCGAATAACCATCGCCAAATCACAAGGTCAAAATAACCACCGAATAACCATCGCCAAATAACAAGGTCAAAATAACCACCGAATAACCATCGCCAAATAACAAGGTGAAAATAACCACCGAATAACCATCGCCAAATATCAAGGTCAAAATAACCACCGAATAACCATCGCCAAATATCAACGTCAAAATAACCACCGAATAACCATCGCCAAATAACAAGGTCAAAATAACCACCGAATAACCATCGCCAAATAACAAGGTGAAAATAACCACCGAATAACCATCGCCAAATAACAAGGTCAAAATAACCACCGAATAACCATCGCCAAATAACAAGGTGAAAATAACCACCGAATAACCATCGCCAAATAACAAGGTGAAAATAACCACCGAATAACCATCGCCAAATAACAAGGTCAAAATAACCACCGAATAACCATCGCCAAATAACAAGGTCAAAATAACCACCGAATAACCATCGCCAAATAACAAGGTGAAAATAACCACCGAATAACCATCGCGAAATAACAAGGTCAAAATAACCACCGAATAACCATCGCCAAATAACAAGGTCAAAATAACCACCGAATAACCATCGCCAAATAACAAGGTGAAAATAACAACCGAATAACCATCGCGAAATAACAAGGTCAAAATAACCACAGAATAACCATCGCCAAATCACAAGGTCAAAATAACCACCGAATAACCATCGCCAAATAACAAGGTCAAAATAACCACCGAATAACCATCGCCAAATATCAACGTCAAAATAACCACCGAATAACCATCGCCAAATAACAAGTTGAAAATAACCACCGAATAACCATCGCGAAATAACAAGGTCAAAATAACCACCGAATAACCATCGCCAAATAACAAGGTCAAAATAACCACCGAATAACCATCGCCAAATAACAAGGTGAAAATAACCACCGATTAACCATCGCCAAATAACAAGGTGAAAATAACCACCGAATAAGCATCGCCAAATAACAAGGTGAAAATAACCACCGATTAACCATCGCCAAATAACAAAGTGAAAATAACCACCGAATAACCATCGCCAAATAACAAGGTCAAAATAACCACAGAATAACCATCGCGAAATAACAAGGTCAAAATAACCACAGAATAACCATCGCGAAATAACAAGGTCAAAATAACCACCGAATAACCATCGCCAAATAACAAGGTCAAAATAACCACCGAATAACCATCGGCAAATCACAAGGTCAAAATAACCACCGAATAACCATCGCCAAATAACAAGGTCAAAATAACCACCGAATAACCATCGCCAAATATCAACGTCAAAATAACCACCGAATAACCATCGCCAAATAACAAGGTCAAAATAACCACCGAATAACCATCGCCAAATATCAAGGTCAAAATAACCACCGAATAACCATCGCCAAATAACAAGGTGAAAATAACCACCGAATAACCCTCGCCAAATAACAAGGTCAAAATAACCACCGAATAACCATCTCCAAATAACAAGGTGAAAATAACCACCGAATAACCATCGCGAAATAACAAGGTCAAAATAACCACCGAATAACCATCGCCAAATAACAAGGTGAAAATAACCACCGAATAACCAGCGCGAAATAACAAGGTCAAAATAACCACCGAATAACCATCGCGAAATAACAAGGTCAAAATAACCACAGAATAACCATCGCGAAATAACAAGGTCAAAATAACCACCGAATAACCATCGCCAAATAACAAGGTCAAAATAACCACCGAATAACCATCGCCAAATAACAAGGTGAAAATAACCACCGATTAACCATCGCCAAATAACAAGGTGAAAATAACCACCGAATAACCATCTCCAAATAACAAGGTGAAAATAACCACCGAATAACCATCGCCAAATAACAAGGTCAAAATAACCACCGAATAACCATCGCCAAATAACAAGGTCAAAATAACCACCGAATAACCATCGCCAAATAACAAGGTGAAAATAACCACCGAATAACCATCGCCAAATAACAAGGTCAAAATAACCACAGAATAACCATCGCGAAATAACAAGGTCAAAATAACCACCGAATAACCATCGCCAAATAACAAGGTCAAAATAACCACCGAATAACCATCGCCAAATAACAAGGTCAAAATAACCACCGAATAACCATCGCCAAATAACAAGGTGAAAATAACCACCGAATAACCATCGCGAAATAACAAGGTCAAAATAACCACAGAATAACCATCGCGAAATAACAAGGTCAAAATAACCACCGAATAACCATCGCGAAATAACAAGGTCAAAATAACCACAGAATAACCATCGCGAAATAACAAGGTCAAAATAACCACCGAATAAACCATCGCCAAATAACAAGGTCAAAATAACCACCGAAATAACCATCGCCAAATAACAAGGTGAAAATAACCACCGATTAACCATCGCCAAATAACAAGGTGAAAATAACCACCGAATAACCATCGCCAAATAACAAGGTGAAAATAACCACCGAATAACCATCGCCAAATAACAAGGTCAAAATAACCACCGAATAACTATCGCCAAATAACAAGGTCAAAATAACCACCGAATAACCATCGCCAAATCACAAGGTCAAAATAACCACCGAATAACCATCGCCAAATAACAAGGTCAAAATAACCACCGAATAACCATCGCCAAATATCAACGTCAAAATAACCACCGAATAACCATCGCCAAATAACAAGGTCAAAATAACCACCGAATAACCATCGCCAAATATCAAGGTCAAAATAACCACCGAATAACCATCGCCAAATAACAAGGTGAAAATAACCACAGAATAACCATCGCCAAATAACAAGGTCAAAATAACCACCGAATAACCATCGCCAAATAACAAGGTGAAAATAACCACCGAATAACCATCGCTAAATAACAAGGTCAAAATAACCACAGAATAACCATCGCCAAATATCAACGTCAAAATAACCACCGAATAACCATCGTCAAATAACAAGGTCAAAATAACCACCGAATAACCATCGCCAAATATCAAGGTCAAAATAACCACAGAATAACCATCGCCAAATAACAAGGTGAAAATAACCACCGAATAACCATCGCCAAATAACAAGTTGAAAATAACCACCGAATAACCATCGCCAAATAACAAGGTCAAAATAACCACCGAATAACCATCGCCAAATAACAAGGTCAAAATAACCACAGAATAACCATCGCCAAATATCAACGTCAAAATAACCACCGAATAACCATCGCCAAATAAGAAGGTCAAAATAACCACCGAATAACCATCGCCAAATATCAAGGTCAAAATAACCACCGAATAACCATCGCCAAATAACAAGGTGAAAATAACCACCGAATAACCATCGCCAAATAACAAGTTGAAAATAACCACCGAATAACCATCGCCAAATAACAAGGTGAAAATAACCACCGAAAACCATCGCCAAATAACAAGGTCAAAATAACCACCGAATAACCATCGCCAAATAACAAGGTGAAAATAACCACCGAATAACCATCGCCAAATAACAAGGTCAAAATAACCACAGAATAACCATCGCCAAATATCAACGTCAAAATAACCACCGAATAACCATCGTCAAATAACAAGGTCAAAATAACCACCGAATAACCATCGCGAAATAACAAGGTGGAAATAACCACCGAATAACCATCGCCAAATAACAAGGTCAAAATAACCACCGAATAACCATCGCGAAATAACAAGGTCAAAATAACCACAGAATAACCATCGCGAAATAACAAGGTCAAAATAACCACCGAATAACCATCGCGAAATAACAAGGTCAAAATAACCACCGAATAACCATCGCCAAATAACAAGGTCAAAATAACCACCGAATAACCATCGCCAAATAACAAGGTGAAAATAACCACCGAATAACCATCGCCAAATAACAAGGTGAAAATAACCACCGAATAACCATCGCCAAATAACAAGGTCAAAATAACCACCGAATAACCATCGCCAAATATCAAGGTCAAAATAACCACCGAATACCCATCGCGAAATAACAAGGTGGAAATAACCACCGAATAACCATCGCCAAATAACAAGGTCAAAATAACCACCGAATAACCATCGCGAAATAACAAGGTCAAAATAACCACAGAATAACCATCGCGAAATAACAAGGTCAAAATAACCACCGAATAACCATCGCGAAATAACAAGGTCAAAATAACCACCGAATAACCATCGCGAAATAACAAGGTCAAAATAACCACCGAATAACCATCGCCAAATAACAAGGTCAAAATAACCACCGAATAACCATCGCCAAATAACAAGGTGAAAATAAGCACCGATTAACCATCGCCAAATAACAAGGTGAAAATAACCACCGAATAACCATCGCCAAATAACAAGGTGAAAATAACCACCGAATAACCATCGCCAAATAACAAGGTCAAAATAACCACCGAATAACCATCGCCAAATGACAAGGTGAAAATAACCACCGAATAAACCATCGCCAAATAACAAGGTGAAAATAACCACCGAATAACCATCGCCAAATAACAAGGTCAAAATAACCACCGAATAACCATCGCCAAATATCAAGGTCAAAATAACCACGGAATAACCATCGCCAAATAACAAGGTCAAAATAACCACCGAATAACCATCGCCAAATATCAAGGTCAAAATAACCACTGAATAACCATCGCCAAATAACAAGGTGAAAATAACCACCGAATAACCATCGCCAAATAACAAGTTGAAAATAACCACCGAATAACCATCGCCAAATAACAAGGTGAAAATAACCACCGAATAACCATCGCCAAATAACAAGGTCAAAATAACCACCGAATAACCATCGCCAAATATCAAGGTCAAAATAACCACCGAATAACCATCGCCAAATAACAAGGTGAAAATAACCACCGAATAACCATCGTCAAATAACAAGTTGAAAATAACCACCGAATAACCATCGCCAAATAACAAGGTGAAAATAACCACCGAATAACCATCGCCAAATAACAAGGTCAAAATAACCACCGAATAACCATCGCCAAATATCAAGGTCAAAATAACCACCGAATAACCATCGCCAAATAACAAGGTGAAAATAATCACCGAATAACCATCGTCAAATAACAAGTTGAAAATAACCACCGAATAACCATCACCAAATAACAAGGTGAAAATAACCACCGAATAACCATCGCCAAATAACAAGGTAAAAATAACCACCGAATAACCATCGCCAAATATCAAGGTCAAAATAACCACCGAATAACCATCGCGAAATAACAAGGTGGAAATAACCACCGAATAACCATCGCCAAATAACAAGGTCAAAATAACCACCGAATAACCATCGCGAAATAACAAGGTCAGAATAACCACAGAATAACCATCGCGAAATAACAAGGTCAAAATAACCACCGAATAACCATCGCGAAATAACAAGGTCAAAATAACCACCGAATAACCATCGCCAAATAACAAGGTCAAAATAACCACCGAATAACCATCGCCAAATAACAAGGTGAAAATAACCACCGAATAACCATCGCCAAATAACAAGGTGAAAATAACCACCGAATAACCATCGCCAAATAACAAGGTCAAAATAACCACCGAATAACCATCGCCAAATATCAAGGTCAAAATAACCACCGAATACCCATCGCGAAATAACAAGGTGGAAATAACCACCGAATAACCATCGCCAAATAACAAGGTCAAATAACCACCGAATAACCATCGCCAAATAACAAGGTGAAAATAAGCACCGATTAACCATCGCCAAATAACAAGGTGAAAATAACCACCGAATAACCATCGCCAAATAACAAGGTGAAAATAACCACCGAATAACCATCGCCAAATAACAAGGTCAAAATAACCACCGAATAACCATCGCCAAATAACAAGGTGAAAATAACCACCGAATAACCATCGCCAAATAACAAGGTGAAAATAACCACCGAATAACCATCGCCAAATAACAAGGTCAAAATAACCACCGAAATAACCATCGCCAAATATCAAGGTCAAAATAACCACGGAATAACCATCGCCAAATAACAAGGTCAAATAACCACCGAATAACCATCGCCAAATATCAAGGTCAAAATAACCACTGAATAACCATCGCCAAATAACAAGGTGAAAATAACCACCCGAATAACCATCGCCAAATAACAAGTTGAAAATAACCACCGAATAACCATCGCCAAATAACAAGGTGAAAATAACCACCGAATAACCATCGCCAAATAACAAGGTCAAAATAACCACCGAATAACCATCGCCAAATATCAAGGTCAAAATAACCACCGAATAACCATCGCCAAATAACAAGGTGAAAATAACCACCGAATAACCATCGTCAAATAACAAGTTGAAAATAACCACCGAATAACCATCGCCAAATAACAAGGTGAAAATAACCACCGAATAACCATCGCCAAATAACAAGGTCAAAATAACCACCGAATAACCATCGCCAAATCACAAGGTCAAAATAACCACCGAATAACCATCGCCAAATAACAAGGTCAAAATAACCACCGAATAACCATCGCCAAATATCAACGTCAAAATAACCACCGAATAACCATCGCCAAATAACAAGGTCAAAATAACCACCGAATAACCATCGCCAAATATCAAGGTCAAAATAACCACCGAATAACCATCGCCAAATAACAAGGTGAAAATAACCACAGAATAACCATCGCCAAATAACAAGGTCAAAATAACCACCGAATAACCATCGCCAAATAACAAGGTGAAAATAACCACCGAATAACCATCGCTAAATAACAAGGTCAAAATAACCACAGAATAACCATCGCCAAATATCAACGTCAAAATAACCACCGAATAACCATCGTCAAATAACAAGGTCAAAATAACCACCGAATAACCATCGCCAAATATCAAGGTCAAAATAACCACAGAATAACCATCGCCAAATAACAAGGTGAAAATAACCACCGAATAACCATCGCCAAATAACAAGTTGAAAATAACCACCGAATAACCATCGCCAAATAACAAGGTCAAAATAACCACCGAATAACCATCGCCAAATAACAAGGTCAAAATAACCACAGAATAACCATCGCCAAATATCAACGTCAAAATAACCACCGAATAACCATCGCCAAATAAGAAGGTCAAAATAACCACCGAATAACCATCGCCAAATATCAAGGTCAAAATAACCACCGAATAACCATCGCCAAATAACAAGGTGAAAATAACCACCGAATAACCATCGCCAAATAACAAGTTGAAAATAACCACCGAATAACCATCGCCAAATAACAAGGTGAAAATAACCACCGAATAACCATCGCCAAATAACAAGGTCAAAATAACCACCGAATAACCATCGCCAAATAACAAGGTGAAAATAACCACCGAATAACCATCGCCAAATAACAAGGTCAAAATAACCACAGAATAACCATCGCCAAATATCAACGTCAAAATAACCACCGAATAACCATCGTCAAATAACAAGGTCAAAATAACCACCGAATAACCATCGCGAAATAACAAGGTGGAAATAACCACCGAATAACCATCGCCAAATAACAAGGTCAAAATAACCACCGAATAACCATCGCGAAATAACAAGGTCAAAATAACCACAGAATAACCATCGCGAAATAACAAGGTCAAAATAACCACCGAATAACCATCGCGAAATAACAAGGTCAAAATAACCACCGAATAACCATCGCCAAATAACAAGGTCAAAATAACCACCGAATAACCATCGCCAAATAACAAGGTGAAAATAACCACCGAATAACCATCGCCAAATAACAAGGTGAAAATAACCACCGAATAACCATCGCCAAATAACAAGGTCAAAATAACCACCGAATAACCATCGCCAAATATCAAGGTCAAAATAACCACCGAATACCCATCGCGAAATAACAAGGTGGAAATAACCACCGAATAACCATCGCCAAATAACAAGGTCAAAATAACCACCGAATAACCATCGCGAAATAACAAGGTCAAAATAACCACAGAATAACCATCGCGAAATAACAAGGTCAAAATAACCACCGAATAACCATCGCGAAATAACAAGGTCAAAATAACCACCGAATAACCATCGCGAAATAACAAGGTCAAAATAACCACCGAATAACCATCGCCAAATAACAAGGTCAAAATAACCACCGAATAACCATCGCCAAATAACAAGGTGAAAATAAGCACCGATTAACCATCGCCAAATAACAAGGTGAAAATAACCACCGAATAACCATCGCCAAATAACAAGGTGAAAATAACCACCGAATAACCATCGCCAAATAACAAGGTCAAAATAACCACCGAATAACCATCGCCAAATGACAAGGTGAAAATAACCACCGAATAACCATCGCCAAATAACAAGGTGAAAATAACCACCGAATAACCATCGCCAAATAACAAGGTCAAAATAACCACCGAATAACCATCGCCAAATATCAAGGTCAAAATAACCACGGAATAACCATCGCCAAATAACAAGGTCAAAATAACCACCGAATAACCATCGCCAAATATCAAGGTCAAAATAACCACTGAATAACCATCGCCAAATAACAAGGTGAAAATAACCACCGAATAACCATCGCCAAATAACAAGTTGAAAATAACCACCGAATAACCATCGCCAAATAACAAGGTGAAAATAACCACCGAATAACCATCGCCAAATAACAAGGTCAAAATAACCACCGAATAACCATCGCCAAATATCAAGGTCAAAATAACCACCGAATAACCATCGCCAAATAACAAGGTGAAAATAACCACCGAATAACCATCGTCAAATAACAAGTTGAAAATAACCACCGAATAACCATCGCCAAATAACAAGGTGAAAATAACCACCGAATAACCATCGCCAAATAACAAGGTCAAAATAACCACCGAATAACCATCGCCAAATATCAAGGTCAAAATAACCACCGAATAACCATCGCCAAATAACAAGGTGAAAATAATCACCGAATAACCATCGTCAAATAACAAGTTGAAAATAACCACCGAATAACCATCACCAAATAACAAGGTGAAAATAACCACCGAATAACCATCGCCAAATAACAAGGTAAAAATAACCACCGAATAACCATCGCCAAATATCAAGGTCAAAATAACCACCGAATAACCATCGCGAAATAACAAGGTGGAAATAACCACCGAATAACCATCGCCAAATAACAAGGTCAAAATAACCACCGAATAACCATCGCGAAATAACAAGGTCAAAATAACCACAGAATAACCATCGCGAAATAACAAGGTCAAAATAACCACCGAATAACCATCGCGAAATAACAAGGTCAAAATAACCACCGAATAACCATCGCCAAATAACAAGGTCAAAATAACCACCGAATAACCATCGCCAAATAACAAGGTGAAAATAACCACCGAATAACCATCGCCAAATAACAAGGTGAAAATAACCACCGAATAACCATCGCCAAATAACAAGGTCAAAATAACCACCGAATAACCATCGCCAAATATCAAGGTCAAAATAACCACCGAATACCCATCGCGAAATAACAAGGTGGAAATAACCACCGAATAACCATCGCCAAATAACAAGGTCAAAATAACCACCGAATAACCATCGCCAAATAACAAGGTGAAAATAAGCACCGATTAACCATCGCCAAATAACAAGGTGAAAATAACCACCGAATAACCATCGCCAAATAACAAGGTGAAAATAACCACCGAATAACCATCGCCAAATAACAAGGTCAAAATAACCACCGAATAACCATCGCCAAATAACAAGGTGAAAATAACCACCGAATAACCATCGCCAAATAACAAGGTGAAAATAACCACCGAATAACCATCGCCAAATAACAAGGTCAAAATAACCACCGAATAACCATCGCCAAATATCAAGGTCAAAATAACCACGGAATAACCATCGCCAAATAACAAGGTCAAATAACCACCGAATAACCATCGCCAAATATCAAGGTCAAAATAACCACTGAATAACCATCGCCAAATAACAAGGTGAAAATAACCACCGAATAACCATCGCCAAATAACAAGTTGAAAATAACCACCGAATAACCATCGCCAAATAACAAGGTGAAAATAACCACCGAATAACCATCGCCAAATAACAAGGTCAAAATAACCACCGAATAACCATCGCCAAATATCAAGGTCAAAATAACCACCGAATAACCATCGCCAAATAACAAGGTGAAAATAACCACCGAATAACCATCGTCAAATAACAAGTTGAAAATAACCACCGAATAACCATCGCCAAATAACAAGGTTGAAAATAACCACCGAATAACCATCGCCAAATAACAAGGTCAAAATAACCACCGAATAACCATCGCCAAATATCAAGGTCAAAATAACCACCGAATAACCATCGCCCAAATAACAAGGTGAAAATAATCACCGAATAACCATCGTCAAATAACAAGTTGAAAATAACCACCGAATAACCATCACCAAATAACAAGGTGAAAATAACCACCGAATAACCATCGCCAAATAACAAGGTAAAAATAACCACCGAATAACCATCGCCAAATATCAAGGTCAAAATAACCACCGAATAACCATCGCGAAATAACAAGGTGGAAATAACCACCGAATAACCATCGCCAAATAACAAGGTCAAAATAACCACCGAATAACCATCGCGAAATAACAAGGTCAAAATAACCACAGAATAACCATCGCGAAATAACAAGGTCAAAATAACCACCGAATAACCATCGCGAAATAACAAGGTCAAAATAACCACCGAATAACCATCGCCAAATAACAAGGTCAAAATAACCACCGAATAACCATCGCCAAATAACAAGGTGAAAATAACCACCGAATAACCATCGCCAAATAACAAGGTGAAAATAACCACCGAATAACCATCGCCAAATAACAAGGTCAAAATAACCACCGAATAACCATCGGCCAAATATCAAGGTCAAAATAACCACCGAATACCCATCGCGAAATAACAAGGTGGAAATAACCACCGAATAACCATCGCCAAATAACAAGGTCAAAATAACCACCGAATAACCATCGCGAAATAACAAGGTCAAAATAACCACAGAATAACCATCGCGAAATAACAAGGTCAAAATAACCACCGAATAACCATCGCGAAATAACAAGGTCAAAATAACCACCGAATAACCATCGCGAAATAACAAGGTCAAAATAAACCACCGAATAACCATCGCCAAATAACAAGGTCAAAATAACCACCGAAATAACCATCGCCAAATAACAAGGTGAAAAATAAGCACCGATTAACCATCGCCAAATAACAAGGTGAAAATAACCACCGAATAACCATCGCCAAATAACAAGGTGAAAATAACCACCGAATAACCATCGCCAAATAACAAGGTCAAAATAACCACCGAATAACCATCGCCAAATAACAAGGTGAAAATAACCACCGAATAACCATCGCCAAATAACAAGGTGAAAATAACCACCGAATAACCATCGCCAAATAACAAGGTCAAAATAACCACCGAATAAACCATCGCCAAATATCAAGGTCAAAATAACCACGGAATAACCATCGCCAAATAACAAGGTCAAAATAACCACCGAATAACCATCGCCAAATAATCAAGGTCAAAATAACCACTGAATAACCATCGCCAAATAACAAGGTGAAAATAACCACCGAATAACCATCGCCAAATAACAAGGTCAAAATAACCACCGAATAACCATCGCCAAATAACAAGGTGAAAATAACCACCGAATAACCATCGCCAAATAACAAGGTCAAAATAACCACCGAATAACCATCGCCAAATAATCAAGGTCAAAATAACCACCGAATAACCATCGCCAAATAACAAGGTGAAAATAACCACCGAATAACTATCGCCAAACAACAAGTTGAAAATAACCACCGAATAACCATCGCCAAATAACAAGGTGAAAATAACCACCGAATAACCATCGCCAAATAACAAGGTCAAAATAACCACCGGATAACCATCGCCAAATATCAAGGTCAAAATAACCACCGAATAACCATCGCCAAATAACAAGGTCAAAATAACCACCGAATAACCATCGCCAAATAACAAGGTCAAAATAACCACCGAATAACCATCGCCAAATAACAAGGTCAAAATAACCACCGAATAACCATCGCCAAATAACAAGGTCAAAATAACCACCGAATAACCATCGCCAAATAACAAGGTCAAAATAACCACCGAATAACCATCGCCAAATAACAAGGTCAAAATAACCACCGAATAACCATCGCCATATTCAAGGTCAAAATAACCACCGAATAACCATCGCGAAATAACAAGGTGGAAATAACCACCGAATAACCATCGCCAAATAACAAGGTGAAAATAACCACCGAATAACCATCGCCAAATAACAAGGTGAAAATAACCACCGAATAACCATCGCCAAATAACAAGGTCAAAATAACCACCGAATAACCATCGCCAAATAACAAGGTCAAAATAACCACCGAATAACCATCGCCAAATAACAAGGTCAAAATAACCACCGAATAACCATCGCCAAATAACAAGGTCAAAATAACCACCGAATAACCATCGCCAAATAACAAGGTGAAAATAACCACCGAATAACCATCGCCAAATAACAAGGTCAAAATAACCACCGAATAACCATCGCCAAATATCAAGGTCAAAATAACCACCGAATAACCATCGCGAAATAACAAGGTGGAAATAACCACCGAATAACCATCGCCAAATAACAAGGTCAAAATAACCATCGAATAACCATCGCGAAATAACAAGGTCAAAATAACCACAGAATAACCATCGCGAAATAACAAGGTCAAAATAACCACCGAATAACCATCGCGAAATAACAAGGTCAAAATAACCACCAGAATAACCATCGCGAAATAACAAGGTCAAAATAAACCACCGAATAACCATCGCGAAATAACAAGGTCAAAATAACCACAGAATAACCATCGCGAAATAACAAGGTCAAAATAACCACCGAATAACCATCGCGAAATAACAAGGTCAAAATAACCACCGAATAACCATCGCCAAATAACAAGGTCAAAATAACCACCGAATAACCATCGCCAAATAACAGGGTGAAAATAACCACCGAATAACCATCGCCAAATAACAAGGTGAAATAACCACCGAATAACCTTCGCCAAATAACAAGGTGAAAATAACCACCGAATAACCATCGCCAAATAACAAGGTCAAAATAACCACCTAATAACCATCGCCAAATAACAAGGTCAAAATAACCACCGAATAACCATCGCCAAATAACAAGGTGAAAATAACCACCGAATAGCCATCGCCAAATAACAAGGTCAAAATAACCACCGAATAACCATCGCCAAATATCAAGGTCAAAATAACCACCGAATAACCATCGCCAAATAACAAGGTGAAAATTACCACCGAATAAACCATCGCCAAATAACAAGGTCAAAATAACCACCGAATAACCATCGCGAAATAACAAGGTCAAAATAACCACAGAATAACCATCGCGAAATAACAAGGTCAAAATAACCACCAAAAGTGGTCCCTAATAACCATCGCCAAATAACAAGGTCAAAATAACCACCAAAAGTGGTCCCTAATAACCATCGCCAAATAACAAGATAAAAATAACCACCAAAAGTGGTCCCTAATAACCATCGCCAAATAACAAGGTCAAAATAACCACCAAAAAGTGGTCCCTAATAACCATCGCCAAATAACAAGGTCAAAATAACCACCAAAAATGGTCCCTAATAACCATCGTTAAATAACTAGGTGAAAATAACCACCAAAAGTGGTCCCTAATAACCATCTCAAAATAACAAGGTCAAAATAACCACCAAAAGTGGTCCCTAATAACCATCGCCAAATAACAAGGTCAAAATAACTACCAAAAATGGTCCCTAATAACCATCGTTAAATAACAAGGTCAAAATAACCACCAAAAGTTGGTCCCTAATAATCATCGCCAAATAACAAGGTCAAAATAACCACCAAAAGTGGTCCCTAATAACCATCGCCAAATAACAAGGTCAAAATAACCACCAAAAGTGGGCCCTAATAACCATCTCAAAATAACAAGGTCAAAATAACCACCAAAAGTGGTCCCTAATAACCATCGCCAAATAACAAGGTCAAAATAACCACCAAAAGTGGTCCCTAATAACCATCGCCAAATAAAAAGTTCAAAATAACCACCAAAAATGGTCCCTAATAACCATCGTTAAATAACAAGGTCAAAATAACCACCAAAAGTGGTCCCTAATAACCATCGCCAAATAACAAGGTCAAAATAACCACCAAAAGTGGTCCCTAATAACCATCGCCAAATAACAAGGTCAAAATAACCACCAAAAATGGTCCCTAATAACCATCGTTAAATAACTAGGTGAAAATAACCACCAAAAGTGGTCCCTAATAACCATCTCAAAATAACAAGGTCAAAATAATCACCAAAAGTGGTCCCTAATAACCATCGCCAAATAACAAGGTGAAAATAACCACCAAAAATGGTCCCTAATAACCATCGTTAAATAACTAGGTGAAAATAACCACCAAAAGTGGTCCCTAATAACCATCTCAAAATAACAAAGTCAAAATAACCACCAAAAGTGGTCCCTAATAACCATCGCCAAATAACAAGGTCAAAATAACCACCAAAAATGGTCCCTAATAACCATCGTTAAATAACAAGGTCAAAATAACCACCAAAAGTGGTCCCTAATAACCATCGCCAAATAACAAGGTCAAAATAACCACCAAAAGTGGTCCCTAATAACCATCGCCAAATAACAAGGTCAAAATAACCACCAAAAATGGTCCCTAATAACCATCGTTAAATAACTAGGTGAAAATAACCACCAAAAGTGGTCCTTAATAACCATCTCAAAATAACAAGGTCAAAATAACCACCAAAAGTGGTCCCTAATAACCATCGCCAAATAACAAGGTCAAAATAACCACCAAAAGTGGTCCCTAATAACCATCGCCAAATAAAAAGGTTCAAAATAACCACCAAAAGTGGTCCCTAATAACCATCGCCAAATAACAAGGTCAAAATAACCACCAAAAATGGTCTCTAATCACCATCGTTAAATAACTAGGTGAAAATAACCACCAAAAGTGGTCCCTAATAACCATCTCAAAATAACAAGGTCAAAATAACCACCAAAAGTGGTCCCTAATAACCATCCACCAAATAACAAGGTCAAAATAAGCACCAAAAATGGTCCCTAATAACCATCGCCAAATAACAAGGTCAAAATAAGCACCAAAAATGGTCCCTAATAACCATCGTTAAATAACTAGGTGAAAATAACCACCAAAAGTGGTCCCTAATAACCATCTCAAAATAACAAGGTCAAAATAACCACCAAAAGTGGTCCCTAAAAACCATCACCAAATAACAAGGTCAAAATAACCACCAAAAATGGTCCCTAATAACCATCGTTAAATAACAAGGTCAAAATAACCACCAAAAGTGGTCCCTAATAACCATCGCCAAATAACAAGGTCAAAATAACCACCAAAAGTAGTCCCTAATAGCCATCGCCAAATAACAAGGTCAAAATAACCACCAAAAATGGTCCCTAATAACCATCGTTGAATAACAAGGTGAAAATAACCAGCAAAAGTCATCCCTAATAACCATCGCCAAATAACAAGGTGAAAATAACCACCAAAAGTGGTCCCTAATAACCATCGCCAAATAACAAGGTCAAAATAACCACCAAAAATGGTCCCTAATAACCATCGTTAAATAACAAGGTTAAAAATAACCACCAAAAGTGGTCCCTAATAACCATCGCCAAATAATAAGGTCAAAATAACCACCAAAAATGGTCCCTAATAACCATCGTTAAATAACAAGGTTAAAATAACCACCAAAAGTGGTCCCTAATAACCATCGCCAAATAACAAGGTCAAAATAACCACCAAAAGTGGTCCCTAATAACCATCGCCAAATAACAAGGTCAAAATAACCACCAAAAGTGGTCCCTAATAACCATCGCCAAATAACAAGGTCAAAATAACCACCAAAAATGGTCCCTAATAACCATCGTTAAATAACTAGGTGAAAATAACCACCAAAAGTGGTCCCTAATAACCATCTCAAAATAACAAGGTCAAAATAATCACCAAAAGTGGTCCCTAATAACCATCGCCAAATAACAAGGTGAAAATAACCACCAAAAATGGTCCCTAATAACCATCGTTAAATAACTAGGTGAAAATAACCACCAAAAGTGGTCCCTAATAACCATCTCAAAATAACAAAGTCAAAATAACCACCAAAAGTGGTCCCTAATAACCATCGCCAAATAACAAGGTCAAAATAACCACCAAAAATGGTCCCTAATAACCATCGTTAAATAACAAGGTCAAAATAACCACCAAAAGTGGTCCCTAATAACCATCGCCAAATAACAAGGTCAAAATAACCACCAAAAGTGGTCCCTAATAACCATCGCCAAATAACAAGGTCAAAATAACCACCAAAAATGGTCCCTAATAACCATCGTTAAATAACAAGGTGAAAATAACCACCAAAAGTGGTCCTAATAACCATCTCAAAATAACAAGGTCAAAATAACCACCAAAAGTGGTCCCTAATAACCATCGCCAAATAACAAGGTCAAAATAACCACCAAAAGTGGTCCCTAATAACCATCGCCAAATAAAAAGTTCAAAATAACCACCAAAAGTGGTCCCTAATAACCATCGCCAAATAACAAGGTCAAAATAACCACCAAAAATGGTCTCTAATCACCATCGTTAAATAACTAGGTGAAAATAACCACCAAAAGTGGTCCCTAATAACCATCTCAAAATAACAAGGTCAAAATAACCACCAAAAGTTGGTCCCTAATAACCATCACCAAATAACAAGGTCAAAATAAGCACCAAAAATGGTCCCTAATAACCATCGCCAAATAACAAGGTCAAAATAACACCAAAAATGGTCCCTAATAACCATCGTTAAATAACTAGGTGAAAATAACCACCAAAAGTGGTCCCTAATAACCATCTCAAAATAACAAGGTCAAAATAACCACCAAAAGTGGTCCCTAATAACCATCACCAAATAACAAGGTCAAAATAACCACCAAAAATGGTCCCTAATAACCATCGTTAAATAACAAGGTCAAAATAACCACCAAAAGTGGTCCCTAATAACCATCGCCAAATAACAAGGTCAAAATAACCACCAAAAGTGGTCCCTAATAACCATCGCCAAATAACAAGGTCAAAATAACCACCAAAAGTGGTCCCTAATAACCATCGTTGAATAACAAGGTGAAAATAACCAGCAAAAGTCATCCCTAATAAACCATCGCCAAATAACAAGGTGAAAATAACCACCAAAAGTGGTCCCTAATAACCATCGCCAAATAACAAGGTCAAAATAACCACCAAAAATGGTCCCTAATAACCATCGTTAAATAACAAGGTTAAAAATAACCACCAAAAGTGGTCCCTAATAACCATCGCCAAATAACAGGTCAAAATAACCACCAAAAATGGTCCCTAATAACCATCGTTAAATAACAAGGTTAAAATAACCACCAAAAGTGGTCCCTAATAACCATCGCCAAATAACAAGGTCAAAATAACCACCAAAAGTGGTCCCTAATAACCATCGTTAAATAACAAGGTTAAAATAACCACTAAAAGAGGTCCCTAATAACCATCGCCAAATAACAAGGTCAAAATAACCACCAAAAATGGTCCCTAATAACCATCGTTAAATAACAAGGTTAAAATAACCACCAAAAGTGGTCCCTAATAACCATCGCCAAATAACAAGGTCAAAATAACCACCAAAAGTGGTCCCTAATAACCATCGCCAAATAATAAGGTCAAAATAACCACCAAAAGTGGTCCCTAATAACCATCGCAAAATAACAAGGTCAAAATAACCACCAAAAGTGGTCCCTAATAACCATCGCCAAATAACAAGGTCAAAATAACCACCAAAAATGGTCCCTAATAACCATCGTTAAATAACAAGGTCAAAATAACCACCAAAAGTGGTCCCTAATAACCATCGCCAAATAACAAGGTTTAAAATAACCACCAAAAGTGGTCCCTAATAACCATCGTTAAATAACAAGGTTAAAATAACCACTAAAAGTGGTCCCTAATAACCATCGCCAAATAACAAGGTCAAAATAACCACCAAAAGTAGGGCCCAATAACCATCGGAAAATAACAAGGTCAAAATAACCACCAAAAGTGGTCCCTAATAACCATCGCCAAATAACAGGGTCAAAATAACCACCAAAAGTGGTCCCTAATAACCATCGCCAAATAACAAGGTCAAAATAACCACCAAAAATGGTCCCTAATAACCATCGTTAAATAACAAGGTCAAAATAACCACCAAAAGTGGTCCCTAATAACCATCGCCAAATAACAAGGTCAAAATAACCACCAAAAGTGGTCCCTAATAACCATCGCCAAATAACAAGGTCAAAATAACCACCAAAAATGGTCCCTAATAACCATCGTTAAATAACTAGGTGAAAATAACCAGCAAAAGTGGTCCCTAATAACCATCTCAAAATAACAAGGTCAAAATAATCACCAAAAGTGGTCCCTAATAACCATCGCCAAATAACAAGGTGAAAATAACCACCAAAAATGGTCCCTAATAACCATCGTTAAATAACTAGGTGAAAATAACCACCAAAAGTGGTCCCTAATAACCATCTCAAAATAACAAAGTCAAAATAACCACCAAAAGTGGTCCCTAATAACCATCGCCAAATAACAAGGTCAAAATAACCACCAAAAATGGTCCCTAATAACCATCGTTAAATAACAAGGTCAAAATAACCACCAAAAGTGGTCCCTAATAACCATCGCCAAATAACAAGGTCAAAATAACCACCAAAAGTGGTCCCTAATAACCATCGCCAAATAACAAGGTCAAAATAACCACCAAAAATGGTCCCTAATAACCATCGTTAAATAACTAGGTGAAAATAACCACCAAAAGTGGTCCTAATAACCATCTCAAAATAACAAGGTCAAAATAACCACCAAAAGTGGTCCCTAATAACCATCGCCAAATAACAAGGTCAAAATAACCACCAAAAGTGGTCCCTAATAACCATCGCCAAATAAAAAGTTCAAAATAACCACCAAAAGTGGTCCCTAATAACCATCGCCAAATAACAAGGTCAAAATAACCACCAAAAATGGTCTCTAATCACCATCGTTAAATAACTAGGTGAAAATAACCACCAAAAGTGGTCCCTAATAACCATCTCAAAATAACAAGGTCAAAATAACCACCAAAAGTGGTCCCTAATAACCATCACCAAATAACAAGGTCAAAATAAGCACCAAAAATGGTCCCTAATAACCATCGCCAAATAACAAGGTCAAAATAAGCACCAAAAATGGTCCCTAATAACCATCGTTAAATAACTAGGTGAAAATAACCACCAAAAGTGGTCCCTAATAACCATCTCAAAATAACAAGGTCAAAATAACCACCAAAAGTGGTCCCTAATAACCATCACCAAATAACAAGGTCAAAATAACCACCAAAAATGGTCCCTAATAACCATCGTTAAATAACAAGGTCAAAATAACCACCAAAAGTGGTCCCTAATAACCATCGCCAAATAACAAGGTCAAAATAACCACCAAAAGTGGTCCCTAATAGCCATCGCCAAATAACAAGGTCAAAATAACCACCAAAAATGGTCCCTAATAACCATCGTTGAATAACAAGGTGAAAATAACCAGCAAAAGTCATCCCTAATAACCATCGCCAAATAACAAGGTGAAAATAACCACCAAAAGTGGTCCCTAATAACCATCGCCAAATAACAAGGTCAAAATAACCACCAAAAATGGTCTCTAATCACCATCGTTAAATAACTAGGTGAAAATAACCACCAAAAGTGGTCCCTAATAACCATCTCAAAATAACAAGGTCAAAATAACCACCAAAAGTGGTCCCTAATAACCATCACCAAATAACAAGGTCAAAATAAGCACCAAAAATGGTCCCTAATAACCATCGCCAAATAACAAGGTCAAAATAAGCACCAAAAAATGGTCCCTAATAACCATCGTTAAATAACTAGGTGAAAATAACCACCAAAAGTGGTCCCTAATAACCATCTCAAAATAACAAGGTCAAAATAACCACCAAAAAGTGGTCCCTAATAACCATCACCAAATAACAAGGTCAAAATAACCACCAAAAATGGTCCCTAATAACCATCGTTAAATAACAAGGTCAAAATAACCACCAAAAGTGGTCCCTAATAACCATCGCCAAATAACAAGGTCAAAATAACCACCAAAAGTGGTCCCTAATAGCCATCGCCAAATAACAAGGTCAAAATAACCACCAAAAATGGTCCCTAATAACCATCGTTGAATAACAAGGTGAAAATAACCAGCAAAAGTCATCCCTAATAACCATCGCCAAATAACAAGGTGAAAATAACCACCAAAAGTGGTCCCTAATAACCATCGCCAAATAACAAGGTCAAAATAACCACCAAAAATGGTCCCTAATAACCATCGTTAAATAACAAGGTTAAAAATAACCACCAAAAGTGGTCCCTAATAACCATCGCCAAATAACAAGGTCAAAATAACCACCAAAAATGGTCCCTAATAACCATCGTTAAATAACAAGGTTAAAATAACCACCAAAAGTGGTCCCTAATAACCATCGCCAAATAACAAGGTCAAAATAACCACCAAAAATGGTCCCTAATAACCATCGTTAAATAACAAGGTTAAAATAACCACCAAAAGTGGTCCCTAATAACCATCGCCAAATAACAAGGTCAAAATAACCACCAAAAGTGGTCCCTAATAACCATCGCCAAATAATAAGGTCAAAATAACCACCAAAAGTGGTCCCTAATAACCATCGCAAAATAACAAGGTCAAAATAACCACCAAAAGTGGTCCCTAATAACCATCGCCAAATAACAAGGTCAAAATAACCTACCAAAAATGGTCCCTAATAACCATCGTTAAATAACAAGGTCAAAATAACCACCAAAAGTGGTCCCTAATAACCATCGCCAAATAACAAGGTTAAAATAACCACCAAAAGTGGTCCCTAATAACCATCGTTAAATAACAAGGTTAAAATAACCACTAAAAGTGGTCCCTAATAACCATCGCCAAATAACAAGGTCAAAATAACCACCAAAAGTAGGGCCCAATAACCATCGGAAAATAACAAGGTCAAAATAACCACCAAAAGTGGTCCCTAATAACCATCGCCAAATAACAGGGTCAAAATAACCACCAAAAGTGGTCCCTAATAACCATCGCCAAATAACAAGGTCAAAATAACCACCAAAAGTGGTCCCTAATAACCATCGCCAAATAACAAGGTCAAAATAACCACCGAATAACCATCGCCAAATAACAAGGTGAAAATAACCACCGAATAACCATCGCCAAATAACAAGGTCAAAATAACCACCGAATAACCATCGCCAAATATCAAGGTCAAAATAACCACCGAATAACCATCGCCAAATAACAAGGTGAAAATAACCACCGAATAACTATCGCCAAACAACAAGTTGAAAATAACCACCGAATAACCATCGCCAAATAACAAGGTGAAAATAACCACCGAATAACCATCGCCAAATAAGAAGGTCAAAATAACCACCGGATAACCATCGCCAAATATCAAGGTCAAAATAACCACCGAATAACCATCGCCAAATAACAAGGTCAAAATAACCACCGAATAACCATCGCCAAATAACAAGGTCAAAATAACCACCGAATAACCATCGCCAAATAACAAGGTCAAAATAACCACCGAATAACCATCGCCAAATAACAAGGTCAAAATAACCACCGAATAACCATCGCCAAATAACAAGGTCAAAATAACCACCGAATAACCATCGCCAAATAACAAGGTCAAAATAACCACCGAATAACCATCGCCAAATAACAAGGTCAAAATAACCACCGAATAACCATCGCGAAATAACAAGGTGGAAATAACCACCGAATAACCATCGCCAAATAACAAGGTGAAAATAACCACCGAATAACCATCGCCAAATAACAAGGTGAAAATAACCACCGAATAACCATCGCCAAATAACAAGGTCAAAATAACCACCGAATAACCATCGCCAAATAACAAGGTCAAAATAACCACCGAATAACCATCGCCAAATAACAAGGTCAAAATAACCACCGAATAACCATCGCCAAATAACAAGGTCAAAATAACCACCGAATAACCATCGCCAAATAACAAGGTCAAAATAACCACCGAATAACCATCGCCAAATAACAAGGTCAAAATAACCACCGAATAACCATCGCCAAATATCAAGGTCAAAATAACCACCGAATAACCATCGCGAAATAACAAGGTGGAAATAACCACCGAATAACCATCGCCAAATAACAAGGTGAAAATAACCACCGAATAACCATCGCCAAATAACAAGGTGAAAATAACCACCGAATAACCATCGCCAAATAACAAGGTCAAAATAACCACCGAATAACCATCGCCAAATAACAAGGTCAAAATAACCACCGAATAACCATCGCCAAATAACAAGGTCAAAATAACCACCGAATAACCATCGCCAAATAACAAGGTCAAAATAACCACCGAATAAGCATCGCCAAATAACAAGGTGAAAATAACCACCGAATAACCATCGCCAAATAACAAGGTCAAAATAACCACCGAATAACCATCGCCAAATATCAAGGTCAAAATAACCACCGAATAACCATCGCGAAATAACAAGGTAAATAACCACCGAATAACCATCGCCAAATAACAAGGTCAAAATAACCATCGAATAACCATCGCGAAATAACAAGGTCAAAATAACCACAGAATAACCATCGCGAAATAACAAGGTCAAAATAACCACCGAATAACCATCGCGAAATAACAAGGTCAAAATAACCACAGAATAACCATCGCGAAATAACAAGGTCAAAATAACCACCGAATAACCATCGCGAAATAACAAGGTCAAAATAACCACAGAATAACCATCGCGAAATAACAAGGTCAAAATAACCACCGAATAACCATCGCGAAATAACAAGGTCAAAATAACCACCGAATAACCATCGCCAAATAACAAGGTCAAAATAACCACCGAATAACCATCGCCAAATAACAGGGTGAAAATAACCACCGAATAACCATCGCCAAATAACAAGGTGGAAATAACCACCGAATAACCTTCGCCAAATAACAAGGTGAAAATAACCACCGAATAACCATCGCCAAATAACAAGGTCAAAATAACCACCTAATAACCATCGCCAAATAACAAGGTCAAAATAACCACCGAATAACCATCGCCAAATAACAAGGTGAAAATAACCACCGAATAGCCATCGCCAAATAACAAGGTCAAAATAACCACCGAATAACCATCGCCAAATATCAAGGTCAAAATAACCACCGAATAAACCATCGCCAAATAACAAGGTGAAAATTACCACCGAATAACCATCGCCAAATAACAAGGTCAAAATAACCACCGAATAACCATCGCGAAATAACAAGGTCAAAATAACCACAGAATAACCATCGCGAAATAACAAGGTCAAAATAACCACCAAAAGTGGTCCCTAATAACCATCGCCAAATAACAAGGTCAAAATAACCACCAAAAGTGGTCCCTAATAACCATCGCCAAATAACAAGGTAAAAATAACCACCAAAAGTGGTCCCTAATAACCATCGCCAAATAACAAGGTCAAAATAACCACCAAAAGTGGTCCCTAATAACCATCGCCAAATAACAAGGTCAAAATAACCACCAAAAGTGGTCCCTAATAACCATCGCCAAATAAAAAGTTCAAAATAACCACCAAAAGTGGTCCCTAATAACCATCGCCAAATAACAAGGTCAAAATAACCACCAAAAATGGTCTCTAATCACCATCGTTAAATAACAAGGTCAAAATAACCACCAAAAGTGGTCCCTAATAACCATCTCAAAATAACAAGGTCAAAATAACCACCAAAAGTGGTCCCTAATAACCATCACCAAATAACAAGGTCAAAATAAGCACCAAAAATGGTCCCTAATAACCATCGCCAAATAACAAGGTCAAAATAACCACCAAAAATGGTCCCTAATAACCATCGTTAAATAACTAGGTGAAAATAACCACCAAAAGTGGTCCCTAATAACCATCTCAAAATAACAAGGTCAAAATAACCACCAAAAGTGGTCCCTAATAACCATCGCCAAATAACAAGGTCAAAATAACCACCAAAAATGGTCTCTAATAACCATCGTTAAATAACAAGGTCAAAATAATCACCAAAAGTGGTCCCTAATAACCATCGCCAAATAACAAGGTCAAAATAAACCACCAAAAGTGGTCCCTAATAACCATCGCCAAATAACAAGGTCAAAATAACCACCAAAAATGGTCCCTAATAACCATCGTTGAATAACAAGGTCAAAATAACCACCAAAAGTGGTCCCTAATAACCATCGCCAAATAACAAGGTCAAAATAACCACCAAAAGTGGTCCCTAATAACCATCGCCAAATAACAAGGTCAAAATAACCACCAAAAATGGTCCCTAATAACCATCGTTAAATAACAAGGTTAAAAATAACCACCAAAAGTGGTCCCTAATAACCATCGCCAAATAAAAAGGTCAAAATAACCACCAAAAATGGTCCCTAATAACCATCGTTAAATAACAAGGTCAAAATAACCACCAAAAGTGGTCCCTAATAACCATCGCCAAATAACAAGGTCAAAATAACCACCAAAAGTGGTCCCTAATAACCATCGTTAAATAACAAGGTTAAAATAACCACTAAAAGTGGTCCCTAATAACCATCGCCAAATAACAAGGTCAAAATAACCACCAAAAATGGTCCCTAATAACCATCGTTAAATAACAAGGTCAAAATAACCACCAAAAGTGGTCCCTAATAACCATCGCCAAATAACAAGGTCAAAATAACCACCAAAAGTGGTCCCTAATAACCATCGCCAAATAATAAGGTCAAAATAACCACCAAAAGTGGTCCCTAATAACCATCGCAAAATAACAAGGTCAAAATAACCACCAAAAGTGGTCCCTAATAACCATCGCCAAATAACAAGGTCAAAATAACTACCAAAAATGGTCCCTAATAACCATCGTTAAATAACAAGGTCAAAATAACCACCAAAAGTGGTCCCTAATAACCATCGCCAAATAACAAGGTCAAAATAACCACCAAAAGTGGTCCCTAATAACCATCGCCAAATAACAAGGTCAAAATAACCACCAAAAATGGTCCCTAATAACCATCGTTAAATAACTAGGTGAAAATAACCACCAAAAGTGGTCCCTAATAACCATCTCAAAATAACAAGGTCAAAATAATCACCAAAAGTGGTCCCTAATAACCATCGCCAAATAACAAGGTGAAAATAACCACCAAAAATGGTTCCTAATAACCATCGTTAAATAACTAGGTGAAAATAACCACCAAAAGTGGTCCCTAATAACCATCTCAAAATAACAAAGTCAAAATAACCACCAAAAGTGGTCCCTAATAACCATCGCCAAATAACGAGGTCAAAATAACCACCAAAAGTGGTCCCTAATAACCATCGCCAAATAACAAGGTCAAAATAACCACCAAAAATGGTCCCTAATAACCATCGTTAAATAACTAGGTGAAAATAACCACCAAAAGTGGTCCTTAATAACCATCTCAAAATAACAAGGTCAAAATAACCACCAAAAGTGGTCCCTAATAACCATCGCCAAATAACAAGGTCAAAATAACCACCAAAAGTGGTCCCTAATAACCATCGCCAAATAAAAAGTTCAAAATAACCACCAAAAGTGGTCCCTAATAACCATCGCCAAATAACAAGGTCAAAATAACCACCAAAAATGGTCCCTAATAACCATCGTTAAATAACTAGGCGAAAATAACCACCAAAAGTGGTCCCTAATAACCATCTCAAAATAACAAGGTCAAAATAATCACCAAAAGTGGTCCCTAATAACCATCGCCAAATAACAAGGTGAAAATAACCACCAAAAATGGTCCCTAATAACCATCGTTAAATAACTACGTGAAAATAACCACCAAAAGTGGTCCCTAATAACCATCTCAAAATAACAAAGTCAAAATAACCACCAAAAGTGGTCCCTAATAACCATCGCCAAATAACAAGGTCAAAATAACCACCAAAAGTGGTCCCTAATAACCATCGCCAAATAACAAGGTCAAAATAACCACCAAAAATGGTCCCTAATAACCATCGTTAAATAACTAGGTGAAAATAACCACCAAAAGTGGTCCTTAATAACCATCTCAAAATAACAAGGTCAAAATAACCACCAAAAGTGGTCCCTAATAACCATCGCCAAATAACAAGGTCAAAATAACCACCAAAAGTGGTCCCTAATAACCATCGCCAAATAAAAAGTTCAAAATAACCACCAAAAGTGGTCCCTAATAACCATCGCCAAATAACAAGGTCAAAATAACCACCAAAAATGGTCTCTAATCACCATCGTTAAATAACTAGGTGAAAATAACCACCAAAAGTGGTCCCTAATAACCATCTCAAAATAACAAGGTCAAAATAACCACCAAAAGTGGTCCCTAATAACCATCACCAAATAACAAGGTCAAAATAAGCACCAAAAATGGTCCCTAATAACCATCGCCAAATAACAAGGTCAAAATAAGCACCAAAAATGGTCCCTAATAACCATCGTTAAATAACTAGGTGAAAATAACCACCAAAAGTGGTCCCTAATAACCATCTCAAAATAACAAGGTCAAAATAACCACCAAAAGTGGTCCCTAATAACCATCACCAAATAACAAGGTCAAAATAACCACCAAAAATGGTCCCTAATAACCATCGTTAAATAACAAGGTCAAAATAACCACCAAAAGTGGTCCCTAATAACCATCGCCAAATAACAAGGTCAAAATAACCACCAAAAGTGGTCCCTAATAGCCATCGCCAAATAACAAGGTCAAAATAACCACCAAAAATGGTCCCTAATAACCATCGTTGAATAACAAGGTGAAAATAACCAGCAAAAGTCATCCCTAATAACCATCGCCAAATAACAAGGTGAAAATAACCACCAAAAGTGGTCCCTAATAACCATCGCCAAATAACAAGGTCAAAATAACCACCAAAAATGGTCCCTAATAACCATCGTTAAATAACAAGGTTAAAAATAACCACCAAAAGTGGTCCCTAATAACCATCGCCAAATAATAAGGTCAAAATAACCACCAAAAATGGTCCCTAATAACCATCGTTAAATAACAAGGTTAAAATAACCACCAAAAGTGGTCCCTAATAACCATCGCCAAATAACAAGGTCAAAATAACCACCAAAAGTGGTCCCTAATAACCATCGTTAAATAACAAGGTTAAAATAACCACTAAAAGTGGTCCCTAATAACCATCGCCAAATAACAAGGTCAAAATAACCACCAAAAATGGTCCCTAATAACCATCGTTAAATAACAAGGTTAAAATAACCACCAAAAGTGGTCCCTAATAACCATCGCCAAATAACAAGGTCAAAATAACCACCAAAAGTGGTCCCTAATAACCATCGCCAAATAATAAGGTCAAAATAACCACCAAAAGTGGTCCCTAATAACCATCGCAAAATAACAAGGTCAAAATAACCACCAAAAGTGGTCCCTAATAACCATCGCCAAATAACAAGGTCAAAATAACTACCAAAAATGGTCCCTAATAACCATCGTTAAATAACAAGGTCAAAATAACCACCAAAAGTGGTCCCTAATAACCATCGCCAAATAACAAGGTTAAAATAACCACCAAAAGTGGTCCCTAATAACCATCGTTAAATAACAAGGTTAAAATAACCACTAAAAGTGGTCCCTAATAACCATCGCCAAATAACAAGGTCAAAATAACCACCAAAAGTAGGGCCCAATAACCATCGGAAAATAACAAGGTCAAAATAACCACCAAAAGTGGTCCCTAATAACCATCGCCAAATAACAGGGTCAAAATAACCACCAAAAGTGGTCCCTAATAACCATCGCCAAATAACAAGGTCAAAATAACCACCAAAAGTGGTCCCTAATAACCATCGCCAAATAACAAGGTCAAAATAACCACCGAATAACCATCGCCAAATATCAAGGTCAAAATAACCACCGAATAACCATCGCCAAATAACAAGGTGAAAATAACCACCGAATAACTATCGCCAAACAACAAGTTGAAAATAACCACCGAATAACCATCGCCAAATAACAAGGTGAAAATAACCACCGAATAACCATCGCCAAATAACAAGGTCAAAATAACCACCGGATAACCATCGCCAAATATCAAGGTCAAAATAACCACCGAATAACCATCGCCAAATAACAAGGTCAAAATAACCACCGAATAACCATCGCCAAATAACAAGGTCAAAATAACCACCGAATAACCATCGCCAAATAACAAGGTCAAAATAACCACCGAATAACCATCGCCAAATAACAAGGTCAAAATAACCACCGAATAACCATCGCCAAATAACAAGGTCAAAATAACCACCGAATAACCATCGCCAAATAACAAGGTCAAAATAACCACCGAATAACCATCGCCATATATCAAGGTCAAAATAACCACCGAATAACCATCGCGAAATAACAAGGTGGAAATAACCACCGAATAACCATCGCCAAATAACAAGGTGAAAATAACCACCGAATAACCATCGCCAAATAACAAGGTGAAAATAACCACCGAATAACCATCGCCAAATAACAAGGTGAAAATAACCACCGAATAACCATCGCCAAATAACAAGGTCAAAATAACCACCGAATAACCATCGCCAAATAACAAGGTCAAAATAACCACCGAATAACCATCGCCAAATAACAAGGTCAAAATAACCACCGAATAAGCATCGCCAAATAACAAGGTGAAAATAACCACCGAATAACCATCGCCAAATAACAAGGTCAAAATAACCACCGAATAACCATCGCCAAATATCAAGGTCAAAATAACCACCGAATAACCATCGCGAAATAACAAGGTGGAAATAACCACCGAATAACCATCGCCAAATAACAAGGTCAAAATAACCATCGAATAACCATCGCGAAATAACAAGGTCAAAATAACCACAGAATAACCATCGCGAAATAACAAGGTCAAAATAACCACCGAATAACCATCGCGAAATAACAAGGTCAAATAACCACAGAATAACCATCGCGAAATAACAAGGTCAAAATAACCACCGAATAACCATCGCGAAATAACAAGGTCAAAATAACCACAGAATAACCATCGCGAAATAACAAGGTCAAAATAACCACCGAATAACCATCGCGAAATAACAAGGTCAAAATAACCACCGAATAACCATCGCCAAATAACAAGGTCAAAATAACCACCGAATAACCATCGCCAAATAACAGGGTGAAAATAACCACCGAATAACCATCGCCAAATAACAAGGTGGAAATAACCACCGAATAACCACAAGGTGAAAATAACCACCGAATAACCATCGCCAAATAACAAGGTCAAAATAACCACCTAATAACCATCGCCAAATAACAAGGTCAAAATAACCACCGAATAACCATCGCCAAATAACAAGGTGAAAATAACCACCGAATAGCCATCGCCAAATAACAAGGTCAAAATAACCACCGAATAACCATCGCCAAATATCAAATAACAAGGTGGAAATAACCACCGAATAACCATCGCCAAATAACAAGGTCAAAATAACCACCGAATAACCATCGCCAAATAACAAGGTCAAAATAACCACCGAATAACCATCGCCAAATAACAAGGTCAAAATAACCACCGAATAAGCATCGCCAAATAACAAGGTGAAAATAACCACCGAATAACCATCGCCAAATAACAAGGTCAAAATAACCACCGAATAACCATCGCCAAATATCAAGGTCAAAATAACCACCGAATAACCATCGCGAAATAACAAGGTGGAAATAACCACCGAATAACCATCGCCAAATAACAAGGTCAAAATAACCATCGAATAACCATCGCGAAATAACAAGGTCAAAATAACCACAGAATAACCATCGCGAAATAACAAGGTCAAAATAACCACCGAATAACCATCGCGAAATAACAAGGTCAAAATAACCACAGAATAACCATCGCGAAATAACAAGGTCAAAATAACCACCGAATAACCATCGCGAAATAACAAGGTCAAAATAACCACAGAATAACCATCGCGAAATAACAAGGTCAAAATAACCACCGAATAACCATCGCGAAATAACAAGGTCAAAATAACCACCGAATAACCATCGCCAAATAACAAGGTCAAAATAACCACCGAATAACCATCGCCAAATAACAGGGTGAAAATAACCACCGAATAACCATCGCCAAATAACAAGGTGGAAATAACCACCGAATAACCTTCGCCAAATAACAAGGTGAAAATAACCACCGAATAACCATCGCCAAATAACAAGGTCAAAATAACCACCTAATAACCATCGCCAAATAACAAGGTCAAAATAACCACCGAATAACCATCGCCAAATAACAAGGTGAAAATAACCACCGAATAGCCATCGCCAAATAACAAGGTCAAAATAACCACCGAATAACCATCGCCAAATATCAAGGTCAAAATAACCACCGAATAACCATCGCGAAATAACAAGGTGGAAATAACCACCGAATAACCATCGCCAAATAACAAGGTCAAAATAACCATCGAATAACCATCGCGAAATAACAAGGTCAAAATAACCACAGAATAACCATCGCGAAATAACAAGGTCAAAATAACCACCGAATAACCATCGCCAAATATCAAGATCAAAATAACCACCGAATAACCATCGCGAAATAACAAGGTGGAAATAACCACCGAATAACCATCGCCAAATAACAAGGTCAAAATAACCATCGAATAACCATCGCGAAATAACAAGGTCAAAATAACCACAGAATAACCATCGCGAAATAACAAGGTCAAAATAACCACCGAATAACCATCGCGAAATAACAAGGTCAAAATAACCACAGAATAACCATCGCGAAATAACAAGGTCAAAATAACCACCGAATAACCATCGCGAAATAACAAGGTCAAAATAACCACAGAATAACCATCGCGAAATAACAAGGTCAAAATAACCACCGAATAACCATCGCGAAATAACAAGGTCAAAATAACCATCCGAATAACCATCGCCAAATAACAAGGTCAAAATAACCACCGAATAACCATCGCCAAATAACAGGGTGAAAATAACCACCGAATAACCATCGCCAAATAACAAGGTGGAAATAACCACCGAATAACCTTCGCCAAATAACAAGGTGAAAATAACCACCGAATAACCATCGCCAAATAACAAGGTCAAAATAACCACCTAATAACCATCGCCAAATAACAAGGTCAAAATAACCACCGAATAACCATCGCCAAATAACAAGGTGAAAATAACCACCGAATAGCCATCGCCAAATAACAAGGTCAAAATAACCACCGAATAACCATCGCCAAATATCAAGGTCAAAATAACCACCGAATAACCATCGCCAAATAACAAGGTGAAAATTACCACCGAATAACCATCGCCAAATAACAAGGTCAAAATAACCACCGAATAACCATCGCGAAATAACAAGGTCAAAATAACCACAGAATAACCATCGCGAAATAACAAGGTCAAAATAACCACCAAAAGTGGTCCCTAATAACCATCGCCAAATAACAAGGTCAAAATAACCACCAAAAGTGGTCCCTAATAACCATCGCCAAATAACAAGGTAAAAATAACCACCAAAAGTGGTCCCTAATAACCATCGCCAAATAACAAGGTCAAAATAACCACCAAAAGTGGTCCCTAATAACCATCGCCAAATAACAAGGTCAAAATAACCACCAAAAATGGTCCCTAATAACCATCGTTAAATAACTAGGTGAAAATAACCACCAAAAGTGGTCCCTAATGACCATCTCAAAATAACAAGGTCAAAATAACCACCAAAAGTGGTCCCTAATAACCATCGCCAAATAACAAGGTCAAAATAACTACCAAAAATGGTCCCTAATAACCATCGTTAAATAACAAGGTCAAAATAACCACCAAAAGTGGTCCCTAATAATCATCGCCAAATAACAAGGTCAAAATAACCACCAAAAGTGGTCCCTAATAACCATCGCCAAATAACAAGGTCAAAATAACCACCAAAAGTGGTCCCTAATAACCATCTCAAAATAACAAGGTCAAAATAACCACCAAAAGTGGTCCCTAATAACCATCGCCAAATAACAAGGTCAAAATAACCACCAAAAGTGGTCCCTAATAACCATCGCCAAATAAAAAGTTCAAAATAACCACCAAAAATGGTCCCTAATAACCATCGTTAAATAACAAGGTCAAAATAACCACCAAAAGTGGTCCCTAATAACCATCGCCAAATAACAAGGTCAAAATAACCACCAAAAGTGGTCCCTAATAACCATCGCCAAATAACAAGGTCAAAATAACCACCAAAAGTGGTCCCTAATAACCATCGCCAAATAACAAGGTCAAAATAACCACCAAAAATGGTCCCTAATAACCATCGTTAAATAACAAGGTCAAAATAACCACCAAAAGTGGTCCCTAATAACCATCGCCAAATAACAAGGTCAAAATAACCACCAAAAGTGGTCCCTAATAACCATCGCCAAATAATAAGGTCAAAATAACCACCAAAAGTGGTCCCTAATAACCATCGCAAAATAACAAGGTCAAAATAACCACCAAAAGTGGTCCCTAATAACCATCGCCAAATAACAAGGTCAAAATAACTACCAAAAATGGTCCCTAATAACCATCGTTAAATAACAAGGTCAAAATAACCACCAAAAGTGGTCCCTAATAACCATCGCCAAATAACAAGGTTAAAATAACCACCAAAAGTGGTCCCTAATAACCATCGTTAAATAACAAGGTTAAAATAACCACTAAAAGTGGTCCCTAATAACCATCGCCAAATAACAAGGTCAAAATAACCACCAAAAGTAGGGCCCAATAACCATCGGAAAATAACAAGGTCAAAATAACCACCAAAAGTGGTCCCTAATAACCATCGCCAAATAACAGGGTCAAAATAACCACCAAAAGTGGTCCCTAATAACCATCGCCAAATAACAAGGTCAAAATAACCACCAAAAGTGGTCCCTAATAACCATCGCCAAATAACAAGGTCAAAATAACCACCAAAAGTGGTCCCTAATAACCATCGCCAAATAACAAGGTCAAAATAACCAGGGAAAATGGTCCCTAATAACCATCGTTAAATAACAAGGTCAAAATAACCACCAAAAGTGGTCCCTAATAACCATCGCCAAATAACAAGGTCAAAATAACCACCAAAAGTGGTCCCTAATAACCATCGCCAAATAACAAGGTCAAAATAAGCACCAAAAATGGTCCCTAATAACCATCGTTGAATAACAAGGTGAAAATAACCAGCAAAAGTGGTCCCTAATAACCATCGCCAAATAACAAGGTGAAAATAACCACCAAAAGTGGTCCCTAATAACCATCGCCAAATAACAAGGTCAAAATAACCACCAAAAATGGTCCCTAATAACCATCGTTAAATAACAAGGTTAAAATAACCACCAAAAGTGGTCCCTAATAACCATCGCCAAATAATAAGGTCAAAATAACCACCAAAAATGGTCCCTAATAACCATCGTTAAATAACAAGGTTAAAATAACCACCAAAAGTGGTCCCTAATAACCATCGCCAAATAACAAGGTCAAAATAACCACCAAAAGTGGTCCCTAATAACCATCGTTAAATAACAAGGTTAAAATAACCACTAAAAGTGGTCCCTAATAACCATCGCCAAATAACAAGGTCAAAATAACCACCAAAAATGGTCCCTAATAACCATCGTTAAATAACAAGGTTAAAATAACCACCAAAAGTGGTCCCTAATAACCATCGCCAAATAACAAGGTCAAAATAACCACCAAAAGTGGTCCCTAATAACCATCGCCAAATAATAAGGTCAAAATAACCACCAAAAGTGGTCCCTAATAACCATCGCAAAATAACAAGGTCAAAATAACCACCAAAAGTGGTCCCTAATAACCATCGCCAAATAACAAGGTCAAAATAACTACCAAAAATGGTCCCTAATAACCATCGTTAAATAACAAGGTCAAAATAACCACCAAAAGTGGTCCCTAATAACCATCGCCAAATAACAAGGTTAAAATAACCACCAAAAGTGGTCCCTAATAACCATCGTTAAATAACAAGGTTAAAATAACCACTAAAAGTGGTCCCTAATAACCATCGCCAAATAACAAGGTCAAAATAACCACCAAAAGTAGGGCCCAATAACCATCGGAAAATAACAAGGTCAAAATAACCACCAAAAGTGGTCCCTAATAACCATCGCCAAATAACAGGGTCAAAATAACCACCAAAAGTGGTCCCTAATAACCATCGCCAAATAACAAGGTCAAAATAACCACCAAAAGTGGTCCCTAATAACCATCGCCAAATAACAAGGTCAAAATAACCACCAAAAGTGGTCCCTAATAACCATCGCCAAATAATAAGGTCAAAATAACCACCAAAAGTGGTCCCTAATAACCATCGCAAAATAACAAGGTCAAAATAACCACCAAAAGTGGTCCCTAATAACCATCGCCAAATAACAAGGTCAAAATAACCACCAAAAGTGGTCCCTAATAACCATCGGAAAATAACAAGGTTAAAATAACCACCAAAAGTGGTCCCTAATAACCATCGCAAAATAACAAGGTCAAAATAACCACCAAAAGTACGTGGTCCCTAATAACCATCGCCAAATAACAAGCGCCAGTAAATAAGAATAGTCACTAAGACGAGATCACGGAACAACAACAACATTTATTCATAAAGATAAGCGCCAAAGATAGGGCGCGAATAAACCAAGTAATAATTAGCGGAAGTAAATGTCAAAAGTGTAAGACGCTGTTAAGACAACAACATGTGGTGGAGTCACGTGTGGCGAAGGTCAAAGTAACCACCAAAAGTGATCCCTAATAACCATCGCCAAATTCGATTTCATATATATTTTAATATTTATTGATTTATATATTTGTTTGCTTCTTTATTTATTAATATATATTAGTCAATTGGTTAATTGATTGATTAATTGATTGAATGAGTGAGTGATTTGTTGATCGATCTATTGATTGATTGATTGATTGATCGATTGATCGATTGATCGATTGATCGATTGATCGGTGATCGGTTGGTCGATTGATCGATTGATCGATTGATCGGTTGATCGATTGATCGATTGATCGATTGATTGATTAATTGATTGATTGATTGACCGATTGTTCGATTGATTGATAAATTGATTGATTGATTGGTCGATTGATTGATAAATTGATTGATTGATCGATTGATTGATTGACTGATTGCTTAATTATTTAATCAATGTATTAATTCATTTATTTATATATATATTTATTTATTTATTTATTGACCTACTCGTCATCTCTATGGTCCCCCCCCCCCTCCGCCCCGGCCCGGAAATTACATTCAAACCCAGTTCCCTTCAATGTGACACTGCATAATTTTCCAGATTTGATTTCGAATGACATGAGCAGTTTGAGTTCATGAGAAGAAATATCGAGAAGAAAGATCTATTTTACAAGAGTTGATGAACCTTACTGTATATCTTTGCCATTCTTCTTCAAAATGTCCGACTGGGTGACTCACCTCAAAAATGTTCAATGATTTCAACATGGAAAGTGTTACATAATGTGATATTTTGAAACATGAGAAATAACTTATATCGATACTGTATTTATAACATCCTCGATAACATCGAGTACTTTTACTGAAGGAATTTTTGTAATACGAAGAGTGGAAATGTAAACTACTTGTTTAATTGCCTTGGAAAATGAACGAGGGACCGCCAAACGAGTCTTTACACTGTGAAAATGAACAGCCAGGCGTTGGTATAAATATTGTCCTGTCAACACCAAAAGACGCCGACATCGACCGGCAAACGAACGAAATTAAGGATATTTTAAACCGATATATTTCCGAGCCTAGTTCGTTGGATTATTCGCCTTCGAGCTCGATCTTTGAGTCAGAAGAACTAGATTGTTCGATCTTTGAAAATGACTCGTTGGAATTTGAACGAGAGAGTGGAGTGGAAAGCGTTGATGGCGATTGGCTTCAAGCTTGCCAAACACCTCCTTTGGATTATGAATTGGATTTGACGGAGGAACAAGCTTTAGAAACATTAAAATATTTCAGTAAGTATTGATTTATTTTTGTTGTATCTTTTTAAAAAAAAATCGTTTTGTTTGAGGTATATTTATTTATTCAGTGAAAATTATTTTTGTTTCTATTTCGAGTTGGAAGGCATTTCTTGTCAAGTAGTCTAAAAAAATATTGATATCTCAATCTGTTAAATGACTAATTTATGTGGTAGTGATAATATATTTGAATACCTATGTCTGTCGTTTTTAGTCAAAATAAAATGGACCATTCGTAATTAGGAAGAGTCAACTTGGGGGGGGGGGTGTTGAGGACCAGGGCTGGGTAGGAGGGGCCAGGGTATACATCACTTTAGGGGAAAACAAAGGGGGGCATCAAGATATCTTCTCACATACATGTGTAAAAACGCACAACTTGTTCACGGTTGTCAACAGGCGTGAACAATGTTGTGCTGCTCACCGTGAACAATGTGCTGCTCGCCGTGAACAAGTTGTCAACAAGTTGTTCACTTATGGTTCGAACAACTTGTTCACGGATAAATCAACAGTCATGAACAAGTTGTTCCAACAGCACATTTTTATAGCCAACAACATTGTTTGCACATGATACAACATGTTGTAACAGCATGACGAAATAACAACGATGAACAACAATGTTACAACAATGGTGAAAACGTTCTTCGGTTGTTACAACATGCGTGAACAACGGTTGTTGTTTCATCAAGCTGTAACAACTTGTTGAAACAATGATGAACAATGTTGTTCATTTATCAATGTTGTTCACATATATCAACAAGTTGTTACAGCATTGTTCAGGCAACAATGCTGTAACAACTTGCGAGATTTTTACGCGTGTAGGTCAAACACTTTGAACACCTTGAAGTGTTAACACTTTGAAGCCTGACGATGAGTCTTTAAGGTTTATTCTGGCTAATGCCAGACGATTTTATTCAGCACAGGGAGAGGTCCAGGCCTCAAAGTGTTAAATGACTAATTTATGTGATATTAATATTTTTTGAATTTTTCTGTTTATTAGCAATAATGTATTGATTACCTACATAACTTCATCTGGCATTTTTAGCCAAAATAAAATTTTGACCTTCCCAATTGTAAAGAGTCTACTCAAGGGGTATCTCTTTTAGGTAGAATGGAGGTGCCAAGATCAGCAATCTGGGGTGTATTTGTTTTAAAAAGCTATTTATTTCATTTGAGACATTAACAAAGTGGTTGTGGGGGGAAAAAGCTAGGTTATTCTAAGTATGTTAGTCCAGGTATAATATAGAAACCGCAAGGAGCCTCCTACACAAAGTTTTGCAATAGATTATGAGAATTTAATCCACGATGAAGGCAGTCTATTACTGTACCCTAGGATGTGCGTGGGAAACATGTGGGAAAGGCCATTGATCTTGCAAACGATTTTTTCGTGCAACTTATCTCACACAATTTTGACCATTGCACGGCGTGTTTCACATTGCAATGATTTGTGTAACTTATCTCGCACAATTTTGACCATTACATGGCATGTTACATGCTGCAATCGTTCATACAACTTGTCTCACACAATTCTGACCATTGCACAGCATGTTACACACTGCAATGGTTCACGCAACTTGTCTCGCACAATTCTGACCATTACACAGCATGTTACACACTGCAATGGTTCATGCAACTTGTCTCACACAATTCTGACCATTACACAGCATGTTACACACTGCAATGGTTCATGCAACTTGTCTTGCACAATTCTGACCATTACACAGCATGTTACACACTGCAATGGTTCATGCAACTTGTCTTGCACAATTCTGACCATACACTGCATGTTGCACACTGCAATGGTTCATGTATCTTACATGTATCTCGCACGATTTTGACCATTACACGGCATGTTACACACTGCAATGGTCTGTGTACTGCAACCTTAGTTCTCTTAACGATACGTCAATGCCGTCGCGAGAAAAACCGCATACAAAATTAGACCGTGTAACATGACTTTTAATAGGCTTCAAAAAGAGCAGAATATCTGCATGGAAAATTTCCCGCCAAATACAATTTAGGGGAATTGCAAACGTATCCATTTTTAACTACAGTATGTTAATCCTGTTGTTATTTTATAAAAGAAATACCAAATCAGGTTTTCCGTAGCAGCTCCTGTTTTTTTCACGCTTTTTTCCAATCTCGTAACGCTTCGCGTGTTTGGATCACAGTATATGCTGTACAAAAAACCATTATAGCTATTTCTTTAATCATAACTCACAATTTCCCTTCACTATTCTTCAACATGCATGCCGTTTATAAAAAATGCCAAATGATATGTTCGATAATTTCATTGCTATTTTCCTGATTGGACAACTGAACAAAGGCCGTGACAAATACTTTAAATAATTAAGAAGTTCTTTTCATTGGAAGTTTAATTATTTTTATATTAGTACTATACACTTCTTCCGATATCCAATGTACTTAAATTTTTGCCTATGTGTATACGCGTGTTCGTGAGTTTGTCTCGCTGGAAAAGCAGTTCACGTGAATTCTGCTATAGTGGAAAACAGGCCGTGCTGAATGGGTGTAGTGCGGAGTCTTGTATTTGTACTGTAAAGTCTAAATATACGCATCGTTTAACAGTTGGATATGCATATCCTCCACTGGCAAAATCCCTATAATGCAGGTACCGTTAAATTTGAACTCATTGTGGCCTAGACCGGTTTAGGATTCTCTTTTTGACGCGTGAAGTCGTCTGGCGTTAGACAGAGTAAAATAATAAAGGGGGCTTGATTGGGAAGGCATGCGTTAATAACTTGGAGGTACCCGTCGCTCATAGATCATTGTTCCTTCGATGAGTAAAATCGTCTGGCGTTAGACAGAGTAAAATAAGGGACTTTTTTGGCCGGCTCAGGCAGGAATGGGTTAATGACTTTTAATTTGTTCTTTCAACTTTTATTTGGACCAAGAGAGAGAAGAAAAAAAAGAGTATAAAATTACAAGTCCAAATTCGGCGAGCACGAACGAGAAAAGTCCCATGCAAGGTGCTCACCGTAAAATTAAAATAAAAAGTAATGATATATACATAGATCTATCGAAGATTAAGTTGGACTAGACATGACAGGAACAATTCCTACATATGGAATAGGAACAATAGGAACTTTTAGACCTATAATGCAACCTATATATATAGAGGCTGTCTGAGGGTTCTCTCTTATACGAGTAAAATTATCTGACGTTATCGACAGAGTACTAACCTTACTATATTTCGATGTAATATTTCAACACTGCCTTCGCAGCACACTACTTTTATGATATGTCGCTGATTAGGTCGGTTGATGGGTTTCTCTTTGACGAGTATAAAGGCCTGGCCAAACGCTTTCAACATTTCATTCAACATCGTTCAACATTATTGAATTCAACCGTGATTCAACATGTTGAAAGCGTTTGGCCACCCTGTTGAATGATGTTGAACGTTGTTGAATGATGTTGAACGTTGTTGAATGGTGTTGAATGATGTTGAACGAAATTTGAACATGTTCAAATTTTCGTTCAACATGCGTTCAACAATGTTGAACGATGTTGCATGAAATGTTGAAAGCGTTTGGCCTAAAGTAATAAAACTGCTGTTTTTAGCCGGCTTAGACAGGAATGGGTTAACTCTTCGTTATAAAGGCACATACCATGATTTTCTTTTATATGGAAGTGAATTCGATGTTTCTTACATAGGAATAATTACTATATATATATATATATATATATATACTGCATATACGTTCTAATTCTGTTAATGTTTTGGCTGGTGCAGTACATGCTATATAATTTTATACACGAATTTTTGCTAGTTTATTCATGCATTCTGTATGTCCTTTTTCAGGGAAAAACTTTGTATATTTTGCACAAATGTACACGATAGATCCCTCCCACCTGTTTCCTGCTAATATTAATTCACACTGTATAGCATGCCTTCTCTTTTAATTGCTTTTAAATTTTCTGTAGTAAAAACAAATAGTTGAAGCGACCTGCATGGCATCAGTGAACTCAACTTACATTGAGTTCACTGCCTGGCATTGGTTCTTAGACGCTTTTACCGAAACTTCAAGGCTGTGAATAAAGTGCGTACAAGTGCCGATAAGCAAATGAATATCTAACGGCCAAAGTAGAGCCGTATGTTTTGCGTTTGACACCATGACAACGACTGGGTCATTACTGTAAAGTTTACCGGTCATTTGCATAAATAATAAAAAGTCGAGTTTGGATTTAGTCTAGCAATATGTCTTTTAGTATATATATCTCTGTTTAGAGACGTTCTGTAAGCGTAGGTCTATTCTGCTTGGTCTAATCTTACTGACAAGCGACTATAATGATTCCACGGCTTATTATTCAGTGCATGCATGGTATTTTGTTGCCGAGTTTGTCATCTTTCCCCATATACTAAACTAAACTAAACTAAACATATATATATATATATATATATATATTATATGAAGAAGAGTATTTTACTGGCAACTAAATCACTCGTAGAATCCATATTTCACTACATCCGGGAACCGAGTGGCGTATTTCTCGTATGTAACGCTCGCGAGCGACATATCGACAAGTCAAAATTTACGCCTTTTGTGGTAAGTTTCGAATCAAGTAAATTTGAGCCAGTAACTTCTCTTAATTCAGTTTTTCACGTAAAATGACGTATTCGAAGAAGCTGTTGTATTTTTCATTTGTATTTAATATTTTCTAAAAGTTTTAGGTCAAGCTGTTGTAGTTTTTGCATTAAACCCAGTTTATCAACATCACTTCCACGCATAATTTCATTGTCCATATAATAAATAGAACATTACACGGTTGCTCAAAGATATGGATTTTATGTTCTCGTGGCAAGAGCAATATCTCACTCGTTCGCTGCTCTCACTCGTGAAATATTGTTCTTGCCACTCGAACATAAAATCCATATCTTCTCGCCACCGTGTAATATCCCCTTAGATAGATAACTCAGATCAGTGACTCGGACCCATAATTTTCTTATCGCCGTGTTGAGTAGCCTGGTACCCTGGCCCAATTTCAAAAGAAATATGGGCCAGGTAACCACTAATCTCATTCTCGCGTCATCGGGGCTAAATCCACTTATGACGATTGCAGTTTTACTCGTAGCCACTAAAAACGCGCGAAATTTCAACCAATAGGAAAGCAGAAGTCTTTAGTGGTTACCTGGCCCATATTCTTTGATTGGGCCAGGGTACCAGGCTACGTGTTGAGTTGCTCTAACTATTGAGGTACAGGGAGTCCTGAGCGTTATAACCAGTGCTGTAAAAGTTACATAATTTTTGTAACTAGTTTCAGTTGCAGTTACGTCATTAGAAAAGTAACTAGTTACAGTTCTTTAAAAAAGTAACTAGTTATAGTTACTTCTTCAAAAAGTAACTAGTTATAGTTACAGTTACTTCTTCAGAAAAAGTAACTAGTTTCAGTTACAGTTACTTAAAAGTGTAACTAGTTACTTGTAACCGCGAAGTTACTCACAGCACTGGTTATAACTGACTATTTAAAGTGGTTTGATGTAAGACATCTTTATATACTGCAACATCATGCAAGCTGTATCAAGCAAGTATATATTTAATAGCAAAGAGGCTGACGATATGAAAACGGGCTATATTATACGGTGGCACTGATCTGTATATACAGATTTCGTTCAATCGATGCAAAGTTAAAGAGAGTGTAACAAGGTTGATTATTTAGATGCAGTGCTATAAAAGTTACATAATTTTTGTAACTAGTTACAGTTACAGTTACATCATTAGAAAAGTAACTAGTTACCGATAAAAGTTACAATGAAAAGAAAGTAACTAGTTGAAGTTACAAAGTAACTCCAAATATTTTGTAACTATAGTTACAAAGTTACATTCCTTTGTCCATGTTACTAGAATCAACAAAGAAATTACTGCTTGTTAGATGCCAGTACCATAATTATGTTTTTACAGCTAAATATAGTTATCACTAAGCAGAAATAGTCAAATTGTATATAATGTATCTTTATTATTATATCAAAACCATTTTTTATCAAGAAAGAATGACATCCTCAACTGAAAATCAGTAACTATAGTCACATTTATTAAAGCAAATATTGTAACTAGTTACAGTTCTTTAAAAAAGTAACTAGTTATAGTTACTTCTTCAAAAAGTAACTAGTTATAGTTACAGTTACTTCTTCAGAAAAAGTAACTAGTTTCAGTTACAGTTACTTAAAAATGTAACTAGTTACTGTAACTAGTTACTTGTAACGAAGTTACTCACAGCACTGTTTATATGTTTCATGCTGTCTTTTATATTTAGCTCTGTCCTTGTCTCGAGCCAATCAGATGACTAAAACCCATCAAGATGTGGATGCAGTGTTGCAGCTATTACAAGAGGTAGGCTCGCACGTTGGAGAAAATGTGTTTTACTTGCAACTATTGTGCCCGATTTCGTTAGTGTTGGGATTATACATATTTGTAATCTTTGGGTTGTGTTGAGAAAAACGTAATATATTTTATACGTGCGCTGTATAGGTGTTAGCGTAGTGCCTCTCATCTTTAATATATACGAATCAATTTTGAATTTTTTAAATCTAGAAAGAGAAAGACTTGGAGTTGGCAGCTCATATTGGCCAGGTAAGAAAATCGTATGTAATAGATAAATATATGATAGGCTATCGTACTTATCAAATGGACGCATCTAAATAGCCATGTTTTCAAAAAAAAATTTCAAGTTGGAGTGATTTTGAATCACGATGAGAAATGAAAATTTTTTGAATCATGATGAGAAATGACGAATCTGCATGTGATTTACAGATATTGATTAAATATTCATTTCTTTTGAATTCTCTTCATGAATTTTTAATGAATTTCATAAGTATATATGATAAATGTGTCATTTGCTGGAATACTAACTGTATATAAATTATGTGATCTCTTGTGATCCCATATCATCCCTACTGTTCATTTTCTACACGTTATTTGGTTATCAACTTGTAACCTTTTTCAGCCCTTTATAATTTCATAATGGTTATAACGTTATTCATAATGCGGTCTTTATGAATAACGCTTCATAAATGAAAACGATAATTTTTTCATGTGCTTACAAATTGCCTCTGTTTTCTTCATTTTACATTTTTGTTTTTGTTGTCTAGTCTTTGTTGGAAAGAAACCGAAATCTTTACCAGAAAACCGAGGTTTTAGAGAGTTACGTGAACGAAGTGGAGGAAAGGGTGAGTATATCATCCTGATCTTTTTGGCGTATAGAATTTCCCGCCAAAACCACTAATTTGGATGCTGAACTGCATGTGATTGGCCAATTGTGATAGGTAGCCTAGTTTTCATTGGTTGGAAGAGCTGTGCAATTACTTTCCAGCAATGGGCTTGTTTCACCCCCACGTGACCCTGACCTCTCCCATATTGTGATTGGTCAGTTACTGAGCTGCTGTTACTGCTGTTTTGAAAATTGCGAGTCTGATGGATTTACATTTTAAGGACATATAGTCAGCTATAGACATAGTACCGATGCTCTTATCCCTAGGTTTAAACCATTTACGTTACAACTTAAAAGTAGCGTGCTGCGTAGGCAGTGTTGAAACAACAATCGAAATATAGTAAGGTTAGATATACTGCCGAAACAGAGAACGTAGGAGCATAGGCGGCGGAACCGGGGGGGCTGGGGGGGCTAAAGCCCCCCAACTTTGTAAAAGTGGAAAAAAGGGGGGGCTGAGCCCCCCTGCCTTTGCGCTGAAGGTAACGGTTATTATACGTTGAATATTTATACATCTTTGATATACAGCGTTTTGAAAATTCCATATCACTGCAGGGTGACAATCCTGGTGAAAATCGTACCGTGTGATGGCTCAAAACTCATTTCATGAAGTACTCCATGTATTAGCATTTGATGACTGCTGACCAGAAGTATTATGAATGAGCCATATCAAAATGCCAAAAAAATGAAGAATAATGAAAAATTGTTGTGGGCGGTAAAGGTTTTATAACGTTTAGGATTCTGTTAAATCTTCCCCCAAAACGCAGGAAATTCCATTTCAGAGACGCTAGATTTCAAAATTTTACGGGGGGGGGCATGCCCCGGACCCCGCTAGAGGTTTCTCGCCTCTTCGGTGCTCGAAGTTCAGCCCCCCCCAACCAAACCTATCTTCCGCCGCCTATGCGTAGGAGTCTAACGTTTCGAGGGCCTTCGCTCGAAACGTTAGACTCCTTCATACGTTACAACTTTAGTTCGTTACTTTTAGGAAACACAGCTAAAACACGTTGTCACAATGAAGGATAAACTACTAAAAACGTTCGTCAACGATGAAGACATTGAGGATGATGATGGCTACTCTCCGTCAGAGTCTAGGTAAAGTAGTATAGCCCGTACTTATAGGACCCTGAAAATACTCGAATCTACTTTTTTCCAACATTTTTCACCGGTTACGATGGTGGTCTGTTCAGTAAGTCCTTTTCGGCCCAGATCTTATTAATTTGGTATCGGGTTTTCTATTTCTTTAGCGCTTATGAATCGTGCAGAGATGAGTCAATGATGAGTCTTCATGAAAAATGCAACCACCTCGAAGCCCAAAACACCAGTCTCGTTTTAGGAGTAAGTAATCTAGTGCTATTTTGACCTATATTTAGTATATAGTAAGGTTAGATATACTGCCGAAACAGAGAACGTGTAGGAGTCTAACGTTTCGAGCGCGAAGGCCCTCTGACGAAGGGCCTTCGCTTGAAACGTTAGACTCCTACGTTCTCTGTTTCGACAGTATATCTAACTTATCTTACTACGTAAAATATTTATTTGCTAAAAATATTTATTTGCTAAATAAATATTATTTTTATTATTTTTAGCAAATAAATATTTTACGTGGTGTTTCCACAAAACCTATATCTATAATATAATTTGTTTCTGTATAACCAAGTATCTATTATTCTTCATTTCCATTAAACGCTATACAACAAATAATCGCCGAAGGAATTCAATTCAAAGCTTATTAAATTCAAACTTATATGAACGGTGCAGTGATAGTGTGTCATTATGTATCGACAGAAATTTTTCAAAGAATTTTGTTAAGGGGAGCACGGGTGTGCTGTTAGCGCGCTGCCTCTCACCAAAAACGTTTAGCTCGGTTAGACGGGGCTAGTACTTGGATGGGTGACCGCTTTGGAATAACTCCGTTGTCGAGCTTGCATGGAACTATAGAGTTGTAGTTGATCTCTCCTGTGCTTCGAGGGTTTTTCGCCGGGTTCTTCGGTTTTCCTCCTTTAAAATCAACACCTAACATCTTAGCTGTGATCCGTGGTCTGAACTGTGACGTATGGCGGCTGCCTGGAGCGCCTTTGATATATGCCTCGACACGGCCACGTTGATCTGCGTCCTTCGCAATTCAGCCGCTGGCTGCAAGTAAGGATGATTAGCCCCCATGCAGTCCTTTATCCTTAACTGTTTGTTTTGCGATCCTTAGGCTCTGAAACTCCGGGAAGAAACCGACAAAGAGGAAGAAAAAGAGAAGCAACTCGTCTATGAATGTATAAAGGAACTCGGTAGGTTGTAGTAATTTTTTTTATGTAAGTTTTCATTCTATGTATAGTATAAAGGTTAGATCGTAGTTAGTGGAGAGGGATGGTTTGGAAACTCGGCAAAAGTCATGTTCTATGGTTTTGTTCAATTTGTCTAATTTCACGGTCACTGAACGTATTGTATTTTCTGTATAATGAAGCAGTCGTCCAGTAGCAACGTCCGGGTTTAATTAATGCAGTCCTTCGTCGTCACGTGTCCATAGAATTTCCTTTCTTCAACCAATTGCCTTCCTCCAACGTGAACATAATGTACTGCCGAAACAGTGAACGTATGGGAGTGTAACGTTTCGACTTTCGAGCGAAGGCCCTTCGCTCGAAACGTTAGCCTCCTACATTCTTTGTTTCGGCAGTATATCTAACCTTTACACTAGATTTCGATTCTTGTTTCAACACTGCCTACGCAGCACGCTACTTTTATTTCATTCTATGGTTATATTTAAAAACAAATCATTCAGTATGCTGTTTTTGACCGATATAAACTTTATACGTCGTACATGAGATGAAAACAGTTGTGCAAAGACCCGTGACTTGGTTATTTAAGAAAATCATTCAGTTATGCTGGTTTTGACTTGGAGCATAGTTAATAGAAAATAGACATCGTTTGGAAGCTCACAAAAGTCATTGTTGTATGTTTTTGTTCAGGTTTATGGAAATATTTGCACTTTCACGGTTACTGAACATATTGTGTTTTCTGTATAATGAAGCAATCGTCCAATAGCAACGTTTGGGTTCAATCACTCAACGGTACTGTTTAAATATTAATAAACCTAAAACAAAGGATTTGGCACCTTCATGTACCTTTCAACATGAATCGTAGCTTGATTGTTGACCGCTTTGAAGTTTTCCGGGTTTCCAAACCATGTCTATTTTCTATTAAAGTGCCTATAACCCCTAGAATTTTTTTAGTTTTCCAAGTAGTTGAGCCAAAATTAGCTGAATAGTTCTTTTACAGTTTTTGATTTGGTCCATTCGTTTCGAAGATATTGACATTTAAGTACCGCTATTAGCAAGAAAAAAACGCAAATTAAAGAGAACTGGGACGAGCAACGCGATGACGTAGCTTAAGGACGCGAGTGAAATTCCTTTCGTCAAGTCGGATTCGTTAGAACACACAAAAACAACACATCTATCTGGCATTTTTTTCGCTTCGATGACAGTGTATACAACACTGCAATAGAACCAACACTGTCACTGAGAAAATTCCGTCCCTTAAGCTACGTCACATCATGTAGGTACCAGGCTCTTTGCAATTTGCAGAAATTTCTAGCGGGATATTCAAAATAGCGATTACTTGCAATATTTGAAGCGAGATATCTTCGAAACGAATGGACCAAATTAAAAACTGTAAAAGAACTACTCAGCTAATTTTGGCTCTACTACTGGGAAAACTAAAAAAATTCTAGGGGTTATAGGCACTTTAACTATGCTTGGAGTAAGGGCTCCGCTCGAAGCGTCCAGTATTTCGTTATCAAAATCTCGGCAGTTTACTACTCTTTCACTTCGCTCAATCTAAAACACTGCCTACACAGCACTCTACTTTTTTACATCTTTGTTCTAGCTGTCGAATCTTTGTTTTTCTTAATAGGTGATGCCAAAGACCAGATTAACCATTTGACAGATGAAATTTCATTGAAAGCTGAAGACAACGTTCAACAACAAGTAAGTGTTTGCGAACGAGGTCTCTTTCCAAGAGTCGCAAAGCCCAATTGGTCGTTTTAATTGTTTATTCTGAAATGAGCTGTGCTTTTCTGTTTTGTCTAGGAAGAGATTTCTAAACTGATATCAACAGTGTTGGAATTACAAGAAAGACACAATCACGTAAGCTATTTGAAATTATACCAACTTTATACCGCATGTTACTGAAGTATGTGAGGTTGGACTTTGAATAAATGCTCAGCTAGATTTGATATCACTACTGACCCTGGCCATAGATCGTTTGCAATCACGTGACATCGGACACCATCTTGGTTGATTTGCAGTGTCAACCCAAACATGGCGGTCAGCGGTTTGTCAACAGTGTTTGCCAACCGAAAAATCAATTAAGATGGCCGACGTGACGTCATGTGCTGACGACCTATATCGTATTTAGTCTATTCAGCGCAGTGATATCTGCTGGTCACTGACTGGGCAGAGATTGAAGTCAAACATGGCGGACATGTACGTATAGTTCCAGGCTCCTACGCGGTCTTTTGACCAAATCAGACTTGACCAGACCGCGTAGAAGACTGGAATTATACGTACTTCAGGCCTACATGCCCGGCACGTTGTCCTTCATAAAGATATCACTCCGCGCTGCTGCTCCTGATTAAGCATCGCACACGAAAACCAAAATATTAAAGAAAGCTGCCCTTCGATATATAGTTTCTACGATAACCCGAAGCACCGAATACCCATTTTGGCATTGAATAACAATCTATGTAAACTTTTCAGCTCACGGAGGAGAACGAGGGACTACACGAGACGTTAAAACATTCGCAAGAAAACCAACAAGATCTTAAAGTCGAGGTATTATGTTTGTAGAGTTAGAAGATGCATTGTCAGTATGTACAATATAACCTATGTACAACCTATAACTTATGTATAACCTATGTATAACCTATAACTTATGTATAACCTATGTTTAAAAAACTCAATAATTCATGAGGGATACATTAACTATGTAGTAACCTAGGTGCGACCTATAACCAATGTATAACCTATGTATAACCTAATAACCTATAACCTATTTATACAATACCCTGGTTGCTATGCGTGTTTTCATTGGTTGTTGCCCATGATCTATTAGAGGACAGACACATGGTCGCGTCAGCTGACTTGCTTATTGCTTTCTTCATGCCCCACAATCCGTGAAGAGTTTCGATAAAAACCTTTTAAATTTTTATTGTATAAAACAAATAGATTCCATTTTTTTGTTGTCTGTTCAGTTATAGATGCACAGAGGACGTCACAACGTGGTAAGAACATCAGTGACCTACTCGACTGCGTCTTGTGGCCCACTTTTTTGTTCTTACCACGTTGTGACGTCATCTGTGCATCTATAACTGAACAGACAACGGCAAAATGGAATCTATTTGTTAAATATAACCTATAAGTGTAACTAACGTATGTAATGTACTGTGTGTTGGCAATTTCACTTACTACGGATATAGAGCATTCAAATATTGAAGACTCGCCCATTTTTGTATTATTCAAAAGGTATCTACTTTACACGATAAATATCAAGAGTGTTTTGAGATGCTAATGGAAAATCAAGTAAGCTTTTGTATTGTTATTTTTTGAGGCATATCTGTAATAGGCATAAAATTATATTTTTTGCAACCATACACATACTTGTATCAGTATATAGAAATTGTTCATGTTATCTTTTTTTTGTGTGTTTTTTTTCGTGAAAAAATTCTTATTTGCTTTCAGCGTGAAATGAAAATGATGAGGGAGAAGTTAGGGTATGTAGCTCCAGAGTTGGGGAAAATGTTTAACTTTCCTCCTGGTAGGATTCAACTTTTCAAAAGTTTCTACAAAATAGCATAAATTTTTGAAATATTAACTTTTTATTAACCGAGAGCGCGGTCATTACGGAAAAATATCAGACCGAGGTCTTGACAGTACAGACCGAGCCCGTGGGGCGAGGTCGGTACATAAAGACCGAGGTCTGATATTTTTCCGTAATGACCAAGCGGACGAGGTTAATAAGAGGTTTATTATATGGCATTTAAATCTTACATTTAATACCTTGTCACACGCTCGAGGTCACACTATTGTCATTGACATAGACTCATCGTTTTCAATGTTGTTGTTCTTGTTGTCATCGCTTTCGGAATCCTAAAACTCACTGTTGTTCTTGGTGTCATCGCTTTCGGAATCCTAAAACTCACTGCCAGATTGCTCATCGTCCCACTCATACACAATTTAGTCCTCAGGTTATTGAATTCACAAACTTTTTTCGGTTTTCTTTCATTGTTTAGTTGCAAACAACATGTCTGACAAAATCCGTAATTGACCGGTCGATTACGGAAAATTATCGACCGGCACGTGACGCGTCTCAGCCAATGAGAACACACGATTTCAACGGAAGTAACTTGTGCCATATAATAAATAGAGAATAATACATGCATGTGCGAAAATATGACATTTATTTCGAGTGTTGAACACGATATCTCACGAGTGAGCAAAGCAAACGAGTGAGATATCTTGGTCAACACGAGAAATAAATTTCATATTTCCAAGCATTCAAGTATTGTTCTGTTTATTATATAAAAATAGTCCTATTGCCCCACAAAAATAGAGCAGTAAACTCTAATGCGTCCCGTGATAGTCGGTCGTCACATGTGAGATTTTCATAAATAATCACACATGTGAGATTATCGTTTTTATTAGTGGCGGAAACATCAATAAAACACTCTATTTTATATAATAAATAAAAGCACTTAAACTCTTTGTTTCTTCCCAGCACACAGAACGATATCGGAGATTCAGATTCCTGCCCAGGTCTTGCGCGGCAAGACCCACGTGACTCTCTGGCGCAGGAAATTGAGGAGACTGTACGAAGAGATCTGGAAACGTCACAGGAAAAAAAGTCAGTGCACTGTCTATAGTCTTTACTATGTCTATCTCTCTTAACTTGGGTTTCTGTGAGAATCTAACATGAATATAAATTAAATATTTTGACATGTTTGCACGCGTTTAAAAGCGCAACAAAACGCGGTTTAATTTTTTTTCAAAAAAGGAAAACTCTGCTTTGTCGGAGCACGCGTGCAAAACCAACTACGAGATTGCGTGGGATAGATAATTCAAAGATTATCCACGGCTTGGCACATCAATAGCGGTCTATTGCCGGAACCCTATTTGTATCTTGTTGATAGGTAACGTCATCAATGGTTCTATGAGAGTATAAATATGGGACCTGTCTTCACAACGATCAGTCACCCCTGATGAAGACACTAGATCGGAGTGTCGAAACGTTGGGTCATGAACAGTAACTTTTTAAGCAATATTCAAAAAACTTTTAAGCCAGAGTAGCGTTATAGTCAGTTTCAGCTTGCTTTTGAAATTCGTTTGTCAACATTCGTTGGAAGGTTGGGAACTTGGTACGGAAGTTCGTTGTGAAGTTCGAATTTAATAAGCTTTGAATTGAATTCCTTTGGTAAAATCACGGAGAAGAAGATTATTTGTTGTATAGAATATAATAATAGATACTTGGTTAAGCAGAAACAAATTGCCGACTTAAATTTGTATCTACCTCGCAACGTAGTTCGGAACATTGCAACGTAAGTTCGGAATGTTCATTTCAATTATACGTATCGGATTTCAAAAGCAAGCTGAAACGGACTATAAATTATGTCTGATTCTTCACCTGGCTGCGTTGGGAATTTATTTGTTATGTTTGTTCTTTTGACTTTGTTTAGAAAACACACGAATCGCGTCATGCAAACCGTCCGAGCAGCAAACACAACGAAGCGTTTTCCCAAAGCGATAAAAGGCGGTGCAAGACCTGGCAAAGCTGGCCAGGCTAAAAGTGGGGAGAAACCATTTGATTTTACTTTTGCAGCCTCGGGAAATTCTTCGACTAAAGAGCGAGGCAGAGAGGCGCCGAGTATGAATGAGTTGAGAGCGGCTGTTAGACGTTTGAGTATCAGTGAGAATGGTAAGCATAGTTATGTAACATGTTTTATATGAACGTGGTTGATCAGCCTAGTCCCAGGCTCTCTCTCTTCGCTGTTTTAATATTTGCTAGCATGGGCGTTCTGTGCCCGGATTGAGCGGTGACGTCAGACCTAGGTACCAGTCTCATCAAATACGCGCGTGCTTTAGAACGACGGGATTAGATTGCCTTGCAAAGAGGAATTGGGTGGAGCGATGACGACAGCAACACCACCAGCACCAACAACAACAACAACAACAACAACAACAACAACAACAAACAACGACGACAACAAACAACGACAACAACAACAACAACAACACCACCAATAACAACGACAACAACAACACCACCAGCACCACCAATAACAACAACAACACCAGCACCATCAATAATAACAACAACAACAACAACAACAAACAACGACGACGACAACAACGACAACAGCAAGCAACAACAAACAACGACGACAACAAACAACAACAATAAACAACGACGACGACGACGACAACAACAACAACAACAACAACAACAACAACAAACAACAACAAACAACGACGACAACAACAAACAACAACAACAACAACAACAACAACAACAACAACAACAACAACAAAACAGCGACACAAGAGTCAAAATTTACGCAAGAAAAATTTTGGTTAAAGTTCTGACGATGTCATTATTGGCGGGAAGACACCACCTACAATCTTAGACAAAAGTATTCGGACACAACAACACATTCTTCACTTATAACATTTCATTCTGCTTCCGCGGGTTCTGCTTGAACGATCGATGCCTAGCAATCCCCCCCCCCCTCAATGTTGTTCACTGCATCAAATATAATGTATTTTCACGCATATTTGCCATTTATATCCGTCAACATTGATTAGGGGGAGGGGTTTTGTTGCTATATGTAAATTTTTGCGTAAACATGAACGTGCGCGTGGCGCGTCCCAATGACTTTTGTCCAAGATTGTCTGCAAGCGATTTTTGCAAAATATGTTGATTGACAGTGTCAATGAATTTTAAAATGTCGCTAATTTAATTAAATATACTTCAAGGAATATAAGTTAGTTATTTTTATGACCAAACATGATAAACAAGTTTTACAATAGGTAAAGAAACGCCCTTTCCCGATGCGCAATACACGAGCAGTAACAATCTATACTACAAAATCTTTGTGTAAGGCACGATATTACCAAACACTTCCACGCTTTTACGGAAAGAGGGTTTCGAGCATTGGATAGTTTAGCTTTCAAATTACTGCACCGTACTATAGCGAGCATGCCGAAGAGAATACAGGGAATTATATCTGGGAAAGGAGCAAGGACTAAATATTGAAGTAAATGTTTTTTACCGAATTACTCGTGTTTGTGATTAATTAGCTATTCCGAAGTATTGTTTAACAATACCGTTGAGACAATTATAATAATTATTCAGGTATGTTAATTATCGGCATACACGGTACACAGTTGTGCGACGTTATTATATAAAAGAACAGAATTAAAAATCCTTTTATATATCGGTGCACAAGTGTGTACCGTCTTACAAAAAATCTAAAATAATATTACAACACTTGCCTCAATATACGGCAGTACAACAACAGCATCTCACTTACATTTCTGCATACATTGTGCATATTCTCTAAACTTCGTGTACACTATATAGGCACCATAAAGGCGAAACATTAAATTGCCGTGTGAAGTTAACATAATTCCACGTTGACTGAAACACAACATGTATACATGCGGGTGCATATTGCACCAAGGAACAACAGCATTTCCCACATTATTTCCCAATTCTCCCTTGGTGGAATCACAATTTTTGAACAAACAATTCAGAAATTCCTCAAAACATTTATATATTTTTAATTTTTTGGCAAACAAAAACGTAATACAACAACAATTAACATAATTTAACTAATCAACTGAGACTATACACTTTTAATGGTCGTTTGAGAAAAAAATAAGGCATTATTGACAGAGACACATTTCGCAGACAATCTTGGACAAAAGTATTCGGACACAACAACACATTCCTCACTTATAACATTATATTCTGCTTCAGCGGGTTCTGCTTGAACGATCGATGCCTACCAACTCACTCCTCCCTCTCAATGTTGTTCACTGCATCAAATATAATGTATTTTCACGCATATTTGCCATTTAGATCCGTCAACATTGATTAGGGGGAGGGGTTTTGTTGCTATATGTAAATTTTTGCGTAAACATGAACGTGCGCGTGGCGTGTCCCCATGACTTTTGTCCAAGATTGTAGCTTTTAAAAATGTCTATAGTCCAGAGATATTTTGATTTATCTTTTAGTTTGTTAATATCTTAATATTATTATGTTTATGTACTTGTTTCTATTTTATTTTATTTTATATTTGTTTCTTAATTTTTTTCAGTGGCCCAAGGTAACAGAGGTCGACGTTCGTGGGCGCCGGAGAAACTCCAGATTGTTAAACCAATGGAAGGTTGATGAAACTATAGTTATTAAAACATGGGAAATATTTGTCTTTGTACATGTAATTGTAAGAATTTCTGCGTAGTCTGAAAAAATAATAATCCTAAAAAAGACTTATACTGCCGTTATCGTTTCTAGGTTCAGCGACGCTTCATAAATGGCAATCTTTAGCTCAACCTACGATGAGTGGTCTTCATAACGTTCTCCCAGGAGTGCATGTCAAAGGCGAGACGAGTGTAAATAGTGAACACGTGAGAGGAAAATCTACTGGTGCGAGTGGCCGCGTTGAACCTAAACACAAAAATCAATCAATTGGAGATAATACTAGAAACGTCCAAAAGAAACCGAATACTACTGGAGAAAAAGACATCAAAAACGAAACAACGGTGGATGAGAAGCTAGGTGATGAGACCAAACGGTCTTCCGATAAGGGACACCTAAATGCGGTTACCAAGACAACAAGCACGACATCACCTACGACTAGCAAGCCAGCTCAAACCACCAACAAGATGGTCTCTACTAGTGGTGATGTCAACTGTAGAATATCTTCAGATCTTACAGAAATTGTCAAATCTAAACTTTCTGCAGAGAGAGCCGCGACTCCAGACAATGAACCTGGCTTGTTACTTAATAAGATACTCCGCAGCTCGGCGGGAATTAGTACGAATCTTATCACTTCCATGCCGGTTACCACGACTGCGAAAACGTCATTTGTACCAACGACGACAACCTCGTCGGCGATGAACGTCAGCGCCTTCTCCCGACCTCGTCACGTGCGAAGCCGAAGTAGCGAGAACCTCTTGAACTTAATAAAACCGTTTAACCAAAACGTTAATGCCGAATCCACGACAACTACACCAAGTATCATGAGTACCGGGAGCATTGGCGCTCCCAGCGTCGCGCCCAACCCTCCAGCAGCGACGCACGGCTTCGGTGGTTTCGTCGGGAGACTGGTACGGAGTTCGAGTAATGAAAACTTGGCGGGAAGTGGGACTGGTTTAACGCGCAGTTCAAGTAGCGGTAAACTCAGTGATATGTTGAAGAATTCGGACATATTAGGAACGATCGGAAAAGCTCCGAGTTTTGACGCCGTTACACCAAACAAACGAGTCTCGTTCCATCTCGGAGATTCACCCCCTTCTCCGTCACGACTAGAAATGATGGGTGACCTTGGCGAGTTCGACTTTTTCGGCCCAAGTACCTCTAGTACGCCCGCCGCCGCGTCAACCACCACAGTACCGCCGGTAGCGACCAGTACTTCGAGGTCCATGTTTGGTGCCTTGTCTGGTCTGGGAAGGTTTTTTAGACCTCGCAGCAAAAGTTTAGACAACCTTGGTCCACTACCGACCACTTTCAGCGCGCCAAGTCCTAAAATTGGTAGCACGGCGCTCGTTGAACGCAGTCTTGAACGTTTTAATCAGGTCTTTGGGCCAGATTGATTGCATGCATTATGATATCGAAAACAAAGCTATTATATATATATATTTATTTAGTAATGTGCTTTATGGTAACTGCGTGGCACTAAATTAACCATTTAATATAAGCATTTAAAAAGTGCTAATTCCCAGATCCCACGTTCCCCACCCGGGAAACGAGAGACTCTGGGATAATCCGTTTCAAATCGTTACGTTATTGGCTGAATAGTGAGTATGAGTTGGTCTGAAGTGACCGGAAGTAGAATTAATAAAACCAAAATAACAAAGATGTCGGACGACAAGACTCCAGTGAAGACGTTGCCGCGATCGACATCTTCGCCGTATGTGTGTAGATGCTGTAATTCGAGCTTCGCCAGCAACCCCATTGACTTGTTTGGGGAAAAGTCAAACAAGGAGAACATACTATCCAGATTCCGCTTCGGATATTTACGCATGCGTACCTCAACCGGAATAACAAGAACCCTGTGATTTGAAACGGATTATCCCAGAGTCTCTCGTTTCCCGGGTGGGGAGCGTGGGCTCTGGGAACGAGATTGTTACTTGCCTTGAAACATGTGTAGTTGAACGGGAATATAAATATTTTATTGGGTTACCAGTGCCCAAAGAGTTATAACTTGTGAGTTGTCTAAGGAAATGCAAAAATCTATTTAAAATGATAAAATCCAAAACTAAACATCTTGAAAATGACCAGATTAAAACAAGGCTCTGATATTTTTACTTTATTTCGACTGAAAAAAATAGTCAAAATGTTATTTGCGTCTAATTGTTCCTATTATATAACTTTTCAAGATGTTTATTTTTTAATTTGTATGTTTTGTCGTAGTTTGTACGACCTTTAATCAAATTATGAGGATTTTCGAAGGGATGAGAAAAATGTATAATATTGGATATGGCTATACCATGTATAAATATATTTATGAAAAACATATATTAAACCCAAATTTTATGTAATATGTTATATGTGGACTTGTGAGGTTTCACATATTTTCCCATCTATATGTATGAGCATAGATGGAAAAATATGAAATAAAATAAGTTAAAATATACTAACTAGTTGTCTTACTGCATGTGTCAATAATGGGCGCTTACGCGTGATGATGTCATATACTGTTATTTCCACTTGATCACCAAGCCTCGCTTTGATGTTTAAAAAATAACACCAAAGCGAGGCTTGGTGTTAAAAACCAAAAAATTTAATTACGTAATTCCGTTTTGTTTCTAGCTTCTGCGCGTAGGTCTGGGAATAGGACCCGCAACCCTGCGATTCCAGTGCCAAGAGCTGAAGATCATATGAGTTCCTTTTAGGAATCACTTATCCGTACGGATCATTCGTCCCCCACGTGCCACTGACTGTATGTTCTTATTGGCTAAGACTTTTCGCGCCAAAAGCCAAACGACCTTCGGCACTGTCGTCTTGCGATGCTCTTCGCCTCTGCCGAAGGTTTCAAACCGAACTAACGTTGTTTTCTCTCGTTGGTTTTCACTAGTTTAAAGTTTCTCAACAAAGGGATAACACTGGAAGAATGTCACTCACAGGAACTACAGTACTACACGAAGAACTGGGGCACTGGTGGCTTGGTTTAGCAGCGTCGAAGGCAGAACTAAAAGACATGCACATGCATATGTAACCATTAGAAACGGTAAGGTTTATAGCAAGCGGGAAGATATATTGTAAAACGTGATAGCTTAACATTGGGCAAGTTTGTGTGGAAAATGCTTTGCCGTTTTGGTTTAGTCGTCGCAAAGCGGCGGCGTTCTAAGGCTTTTTCATTCAGGAGTGTATAAAGGTAGACTGGTTATAGCGAAGGTTGAGCCGAGTGGCCAATGTTTACATTTACGAAGTCGATGTAGAACTGGCGAGATTTTAGGCTACGTTTACACGGTACCGAACGAATTCGAGACCGGTTCCGAATTTTTCTTCCGTGTACACAGGCGGAACCGTACTAATTCGAGACCGGGTCTTAGAGGACGAATTACGTCATCTTTAAGATGAACTTTATCGTTCAAGTTCAAGCTAGATTACTTTATTAAGAAGTACTTTATAGTTTATAGACTCATTTAAAGTCTGTTTTGTGATTACAAGATAAAACAAGAAATGCTTTGTGACTTATTGGTCTTAAAATTTAAAATTGGTGACAGATTTGGTCTTAAAATATATTTATTACTCGGGCTGGTATCGGCTTTGTTTTTTTGCGTCGCGATATTTCCCCTACATGCTTTGCGAAACTGAGGGCGCACGGGTGGCGTGTGCTGTTAGGGCGCTGCCTCTCGGCCAATAGTTAAGCCCAGTTTTTTTTAATATTCAATTTGAGCACACCTGATATGAAATTTACGTTTGTGAAATAAACTAATCACACAGCATCTTTGCTTAAATTTCCTCGCTTAAGAACGAGTCTCCTATAGAAATATATAAACTACTAGTTTACCTTAAGAAATTGTAATATTCCAAGCTGTTCAATCTCTTGTATTTCTTGGTATAGCTTCACAATTTCAAAAATTCGGCAACCGTGCTTTATTATCTGTGTTATTAAACTTACTGCACGAGTAACAACGCATGGCTGAGCGTTGCCACGACATGACAAGGGTGTCACGTGGTGCAAATTATCCAATAAGAACCCACAAAATACATTCGTGTACAAAAATTGAATATTAAATAACTATACACCTTTAATGAAATAGAAATAATCACCCAAGCTTCATAGAGAAGAACTGTACATTTTCTACAAACTAATTTGAAGATTTTACACCATCAATTATATTTACATTTCCAAGAAAGGTAGACGCAATAAAGACGCTAAGCGGCCTGTACAAAGTTAAAAATCACTGTGATATAAATAAATATTATTTTACAATATTAGAATATCGTGTTTTCACGACGCTTTGTACACGAGTCCGAATTTCTGCATGTAATGTCGAATGTACTCTTTGGTTTTGATTTTCACGGAGTCGTTGCACGCCAATTGACTTTCGTCCTTCAGTCGAGCAAGCTCTTTTACCATTACTCCGTGGGTTAACTAGAGAAGGGATATGACACAAGAAAGCGGTTGTGAAAGCTTTATCTAATCTATTTATTCATTTCTCCATTCATTTTCCCATCCCTTCCGTCCTCCCTCACGCCCGTCCGTCTGTCCTTCATTCCTTCCCTCCTCCATTTCCTTTCCTTCCTTCCTTCCCTACCTACCTCCCTCCCTCCTTCCTTCCTTTCTTTCTTCCTTTCCTCCCTTCTTCCTTTCTTCTCTCCTTCCTTTCTTTCTAGCTCCTTCCTTCCTCCGTCTCTTACTCGGCCCGTCTATCCCTCCGCCCCTCCTTCCTTCCCTCCCTCCCTCCCTAACTCACTCCCACCCTCCCTCCCTCCCTCCCTCACTCACTCACTCACTCACTCACTCACTCACTCACTCACTCACTCACTCACTCACTCACTCACTCACTCACTCACTCACTCACTCACTCACTCACTCACTCACTCACTCACTCACTCACTCACACTCACTCACTCACTCACTCACTCACTCACTCACTCACTCACTCACTCACTCACTCACTCACTCACTCACTCACTCACTCACTCACTCACTCACTAACTCACTAACTCACTCACCCATGTTAACTTACCTTACGGGCTAAAAATTTAAAATCATCTACTGTTGATATCCTGCCTACTTTACAGTCGAGTTTATGGTACGGGTTGAGGTAGTTGACAACAACGGCCGAGAGCTAAACGAATAAATAATAAATAAATTATAATAACGTATAAAATGTATTTAGTCCGTAGAACTAATTGGGGACACAACGTCGTTTTTGCGCAAAGAGGAAACTGGAAAGACGGAGAAAACTACATGAGGCATAGGAGAAAACCAACAACTCTACCAACAGCGAACAGGAATCTCAGGGGTTCGCCCATCCGAATGCCAACTCTGCACGATCGGGCTTAACTTTGTGAGAGTCACTGTGACATGAGCGGTGAGAAGCAGAGCGTGCCATCTGTGGCTCCCTAATACAAAACTTCCTTAAAACTACCAGCATCGGATAAGGCAATGAACTAGCTACTAATTCCGTGGCCCTATCTTAGTAGAGTTAGTAGAGCGACAGCCTAGGTAAACTTGTTTGTGGTTTACCTTCATTCTAAATGTCTCTCTCAGTTTTCGCTGTTCTGGCGTAAGATGACGTCCTTGCAGCAACAAGGAAGGAGAGTACAATCCTTTTCTGACGTCAGTTGTATCAGCCGCCGCAGTCGTGTACTTGCCCATTGGACTCTTTGGCGGTGAACCGGGGGGAGTTGACGGCGTCTTGGGTTTCTTCCTTTTATTAGGATCAACCACTTCCTAGTAAGCGAAAAACGTGAATACAATTCAAGGGGGTCTCGGATAAGTCAGTGACTAATCTCAAACAGACAACTTCTACGTCAGCTACAGTCCTCAACACGGCCTTATGATGGGACGTGAAGACCATGATGGGCTTTAAACTGACGCACAAAAGTCGGTCATTTTGGACTGACGTTACTGGGGGCTAGTGTTCGAAAAAAACACAATATATTGCACATACGACATACCATTACAACGTCTGTTGTAATATGTGAGGGAAACGTGGTGGTCATTTCCATACTAGAATCTAGTTCGTCGCCAAGGTAACCAAGCTCTGGTGTTGGTGGACTTCGGTCGGCGGCTGGTGGTTCCCACTGCGTTTGTCTAACACACAAAAGGAAACAAGAGTTATATTGTCAAAGGGGGGTCTTGTAGTAGCCTTCAAGCTTAAACATCACACGTGTTTCACGCGAGATCATCATGAGGGAGTGGTGTTCCACTAACCTTGTGATTACGTGGTAGTAGTAAACACTAACTTTCAATCACGTGATACTAGTAAACACTAACTCTGTAACCACGTGATAGTAGTAAACACTAACCTTGTAACCACGTGATAGTAATAAACACTAACCTTGTAACCACGTGATAGAAGTAAACACTAACATTGTAACCACGTGATAGAAGTAAACACTAACATTGTAACCACGTGATAGAAGTAAACACTAACATTGTAACCACGTGATAGTAGTAAACACTAAACTTGTAACCACGTGATAGTAGTAAACACTAACCTTGTAACCACGTGATAGAAGTAAGCACTAACCTTGTAACCACGTGATAGTAGTAAGCACGGCCTTCTCCATCATAAGCTTTCTTCCAATCGGATGGCAGTGGTGCATCTTGTGGTTTGTTAAATGACTCGATCGGCCAACCTTCAGACCTACTACCCACGTCAGTCTTTGATGTCTCAGTTTCATTCACAGTTGAGCTCACCATAGACGTGGTCGACACCGCGTTTGACGGATACTGATGTCCCATCGCCTGGGAATGCTCCACAACTGAAGGCAGCGACGTTTGCGACATGACTTGTTCTGAAACCTGCTGCGCCTGAGGTGGCTGCATGGGATAACCAGGAACCTGAGGTGTTGTTGAATAGCCTGGAGGAGAGTTCGAGAACTGAGACGAGGGGTTTGGAAACTGAGCGACATTGGGAAATTGTTGAGAAGGGATGTTAGTCTGGGCAGGACCAAAGTTCGGAGGAGGCTTACTCGGGTCGAATAACGGCATCTGGTAGACTGGTTGGTTGACTGCTTGCTGCATTTGTTGGTATCCGAGGGGGTTGGTCTGGATTCCACCTTGAGCAGGCAACTGGCTCGGTCCAGGTCCAAAAGATGATTGCTCCGTTGTATTTGGATACGCTTGTTGATAAAGAGCGTGGTCAGCAGCTTGACCATGCTGTGGTCCAGATGGCGTGAAGTACGATGACTGCATAGCCGCAACCTGCGCAGCAGCCTGATTCGGATTAGGCGTTGGGTAGCCGGCAGGTCCACCGCCTGGCGGGTATTGAAAACCTCCAGGATAAGCTGACGAATCCTGAGCCTGCCACTGAGCGTTGCCCATATTTGGCCTGAGTTGCCCGCCGGCATGCGTCGGATGATTTGGAGGAACACCACCGGGTTGAGTAAAGCGAGATTTCCCAGCGACCTGGTGCCGAGGCGCCCACTTCTCAGCGCCCGATGGAAACGCACCAGCTCCGCCTGCGCCTGCGTGCAGGTAAGGGTGTTTGCGGGCCCTCTTACCGCCTTTCTCCTGCCAAACCGGATACTGCTTCGGGGTTTTCGCGCCACTAGCTACCATCTGTAAGCGCTGATGAATAGGAAGCTTGCTTGCCTCGTGGGCGGTGTCTTCCGGATCGGGTGCAGGTAATGTACTACTCATCAGAGACGGGAGCTCAGATGACTCTTGTTGGAATGGCTTGCGATCGAGCTCCCCCAGCTTCGAGAGGAACTCGTCTTTCTGGAAAAGATCACCTTCTATAGTTGGAATATGAGGAAGCTTGAGCGCATGCCTAAACGTACAAAGACAAACAGTTAACGCCTGGAAACTGTTTTAACCCCTAATCAAACGAGAACGCAAGTCATCGCAAGTTAGCTTAGGATGACTTGCGATGCCACCAGTCAAACGTCGGCACAAGTTCTGCACTTCCGCTAGTTCCCACGCCTTTTCGCTAGTTCTCATGGTAGTTTCTATGGCGACGGAGCACGAAAGACTTGCATCAACTTGTGTTTTGTGTTCAAACGTTTCGCAAGCTCTCGCAAGTTGAAGAAAACTTGTGATGAAATTTGAACAAGATCAAAGTAGTCGCAAGCTAACGCAAGTCATCGCTAGCTGGCGATCAAACGAGACACAAGCAAGCACAAGCTAAAACTTGCGATGACTTGCGTTCTCGTTTGATTAGGGCTTAAGGACTACTTCAGTGATTACTTTTAAATAAACGTCCCTTCAATATAATGTTTGACAATGTTAATAGTTTTAGAATATCTATTCTCGTATTTGAGAAGCGACGTTATCATTCTCGTATTTTATGCAACCATTTTTGAGTTTGAATAACGACTCAATTTTACCCTGGGTGCGAGAGGTTTTTCGACGCTCGTCAGGGATAACCCTGGACACGCGAGGAAGCCAGGTGGTAAAGTGGGAGGGGCCAATTTGGGAGGCGGGTTATCCCTCACGAGCGTCGAAAAACCTCTGTCATCCATGCAGAGTAACTCAATTTTGATGTAAATAATAATATTAATTAATTAATATATGTACCTGATAATACTTGACTCAGTTACAACAGCTAAACACACAAAAAAAAAGAAAGTCAATTCAACTTAATATTATGTTTCGTTTTAGCTAGCCTAGTCCGTCCATCTAATCTTAAATTCAAATCTAATAGAATAGACAAGAAAACTGTGATAAACAAAGCAATAACCGAAGATTACCTTCGACGGCTCCAGACGTTGATTCAGGCTCGCGTTTTACCTGGGAAAAAAAATAACAACAGCTTCTTACAGTCAAACCGGATGTTCGTTACCGCGCAACATTGCAATATTGAGAGCAACATTGCAACACGGCCGTGTACCGATTGCAATCAACATTGCTGTCAATATCGCAAGGTAGCGCGGTAAAGAACATCCAGTTTGACGGTAACATCCAACTCACAGGCATATATGCAATTTTATGGTTTACATAAGCACTTTCGAATTCACGAGTGTTTGCATCAGGTTATATAAACACAGGGCGTCCATTTTCCTTTTCTTTTGAGAAATAAAACTACGTCCAGTGAAATAACACAGTATACAGTAAAATAGCCAAAATGTTAGAATTACAGTTACAAGCCATCTAGTGGGTCAAGTACGCGTGCGACCAAGGCAGTAAACTCGTTTAGGATCGCAGGGCGTATAAAATAAGCAATCAACTGGGACGCCAAATTGCAGTCCTAGTACCGCTACAGTTGCATGTGTGACGTGTAATACAGGCTTCTTAACCAGTCCGATAGCTACAAGCAAAGCAAACTTACTACAATGGTAGACTTTTTTGGAATTCTGTAAACTTCCTAGAAAACAGAAAAAAATGCATTGATTCCTAATTACATTTTTCAAATCATTAATAATTCATGAAGAAAATTCAAAAGAAATAAATGTTTAATCAGATGTTGTAGATCGGATAGAAATTCGTCCTGATTTACATAAACTTCCCGATAGATTTACTCAGCTTAAACGGCTTATACCTTGATGATTGTTGATCAATCTGAACAGTTAGATGTGTGAATTGGATAAGCAGTATACAATATTCGCGTCCGAACTGTATGGGATATGGGATACAAATGCCCATATACAGTTCGGCTGCTCATATTGTATTTATATATTACGTAAAATGTTTTTCTCGCACATGAGTATCTTTTAAATAAAGTCTTTGTTGTTAACCCATTTCTGCTTATATAGACAACCTTTTTTATTTCGTATTTTAAAGCTTTCATAAAAATAAGTTTACCTTCAGATTTCTCCAGCTGTCCAACAAATCAGCTGCTAGATCCTTAATATTTTCGCCATCGGTCGACGTCGAATCGTCTTCCGACCACCTGGACTCCTCCTCCGACGATTCTCCGATCCCTGGTGCAACGACCGGCATATCACAAACAGTTTGGTTTTCTCCCGAAGCAAGCTTCACCGTAGCTGTTTTCGCTTCGTCTGCTTCCTCAAATACATTGTCCTCGTCTTTATCTTCGTCGGGTTTCTGTGTTTCCGACTTCTCTGTTACTCCAGCTTCCCCTTCACCTTCTGTTGGTGTTTCTGGGTTTTCATTTAAAGTTTTCGCTTTGGTTGTATCTTGAGAATCGTCAGCTATAGGCTGGGTTTCCATGTTCTTGGGTTTAGAAGCGCTTTGTAAGTCATCAAACCCGATCTCGGTAGAGCTAGAACTTATGTCGCCGTCTCGTTTGCCTGTGTCATCTGGTATTTCCAGTGGGCTAAGTCCTCGGGAGTCTACATCGCTTGAACTCGTTTCCTCTTCGGGAACACACGAGACCGATGGTTTTTTAGCCCATTTGTTAATCACTTTGAGTACCTTGGTGTCCTTCACTTGATTCAGATTGGCAACGGGAAGATGTTTTAAGACTTGCACGATCTGAATTGGGACAAACGTCGATGAGAATATGAAGAAGAATAAGCTATAAAAGTAATGGCGGGGGTGTGTGTCTGTCAGTGGGTGTAAGTCAGTTGGCGTGAGTGCGCGTGAAAGAGCGCAAGTGTAGGTGTGAGAGTGGGTGTAGATGTGAGTGAGTTGAGTGTAGATGTGAGTGCGTGTGTGGGTAAGTGTAGATGTGGAGTGGTAACGAGTGTGGGTGTAAGTGTGAATGAGTTGAATGTGGATGTGAGACAGACAGACAGTCACACACACACAAACAAACAGACAGACAGGCAAACACACACACACACACACAAACAGACAGACAAACAAACAAACAAACAAACAGACAGACAGACAGACAAACAAACAAACAAACAAACAAACAAACAAACAAACAAACAAACAAACAAACAAACAAACAAACAAACAAGCGGACAAACCTTTTTCTGAAAGCGAAGAGAATTGTCTCCAAGATCAACCATCCAGCTCCAGAGAAGAGACAACCCTTGATACCGCAGAATACTTCGTAAAGAATTTGGGTCTTCAGTAGACTAGGGAACAAAATACAAGCAACCTTCGTGTTAAAACAAGACAAGAAGAATAATACCTTACCAAAATGTGACATTTTAGTATTTCGTTATCAAAACTATTCTCGGCAGTTTACCACCTTTTCACTTTGCTCTATTTTGTCAACAGCGAATCCACACTTACCCAAAGCGTATCCAATAAAAGCAATCGTTGTGACTGTGTTTCTGCTCGAACCATAAACTGCGAGAGTTTCAAAGCTTGGTCATCACTTTTAATGCCCTTTTCACTTCCAAGCAACTGAGCTATCTCGATTTCAAGCTACAACATAAAGGAAGTAATGTTTTAGTTATGATTTTTAGCCCATGCTTAGCTTTAGTTACCGTACTCGATTCTCTTTCATCTACCGCGGTTGTTAAAGGGCAATAGCACTAAAAATTAAATTTATCCCATTTGAAAGACCTCGTCAAATGGTATAAGAAGACCTTTTGTAATTTTTCTGTATCTTTCTTGTGTTTTGAAATATTTCGACCAAAGACAGCGTTCTGTCCGCCATCTTGCTGTAATATTGGGTCTAATTAACTAGGAAATTGGTGACGTCACAAGCAGGGTAAACCTGATGAAACTACTCCGTGGGTGACCAAATTTCCACGGAAGGCTTTTTAAATGTTGTGGGTCAATTTAAATGGGAAATAGTGCAACAAAATCGAGTTTCTAGCTCATAAGGTTGGCAAGATAAAAATTTCACTTTACCCTTGTTATGATGTCACATGCATATCGAAAATAATTCCAAGATGGCGGACAGCAAGCTGTCTTTGGTCCAAATATTTCCAAAACCAAAACAGATACGGAAAAATTGTAAAAGGTCTTCTTATACCATTTGACGAGTTCTTTCAAATGAGACAAACTTAATTTTTATTGCCAATCCCCTTTAAATTAGTTAGTTACCTTGAATACTAAATGACATGCGTTTACATCAATCGTTTGTTTATCACCACCAAGCCTCGCTTTGGACCTTGTTATATATCTATGATGTAATATATCCAACACGAGGCAGTGTTCTTCCTCCGATTTTTAAATACAGCCAAGCAGGTTGAAAATACGAGGCGAAGCCAAGTTTTTTTAACCAGCTTGGCTGTATTTAGACATCGGAGGATGAACACTGACGAGTGTTGGATATAGCTTCCCAAACAAGAGAAAATCGACCTTAAAGTTTGCTAAATTTGACTGTAATCTTCCTCCGATTCCAAATACTGATTAAATATTGATTTCTTTTGAATTTCCTTCATGAATTATTAATGAGTTTGAGAAGATCCGTCAGTAACGCCAAAGCGAGCACGGGTGGCGTGTGCTGTTAGGGCGCTGCCTCTCACCAATAGTTAAGCCCGGTTTGACGGGGTTAGTACTTGGATGGGTGACCGCTTGGGAATGACCCCGTTGTCGAGCTTGGGACTCATGTGAGTAGAGTTTAGTTGGTCTCTCCTGTGCTTCGAGGGTTTTTCGCCGGGTACTCCGGTTTTCCTCCCTCCGTAAAACCATCACCTAGACCTTAGGAGGATAACCTTGTAAGGGACCTAGAGTCCTGTACCCTAGGTACAAATGTTGATAAGCGAGGCTTGGTGGTAAAAAATAGAAGAATGAATAAACGCGCTATAACCCGATTTCTAAGGCCCAAAGGGACGAAGTATTTAAAGTGCCTATGAAACGAAAATTAAGTCTGTCTTATTTGAAAGAATACTTAAAATGATAGAGTAACATCTTTTGTAGTTTTTCGTTTCCCTGCTTCGTGTTTGAGATATTTCAGTTTGTTTGATATGCAAATTTGACTTATAAGATAACTTTACGTCACAGTTTGCATAATGACTTATCGCAAAGTGTTCTATATCTTTGCTATTATCGAACAAAGCACTTCACGAATTAGGAACCATGTGCGAGTGTTTCTCCTACAACAGAAGTGTGAATTGTAAATGTTTTTGTTTGGCAATAACAAATATATATAATGTTTTGCGATAACTCATTATGCAAAGTGTGACGTAAAGTTATCTTATAAGTTAAATTTACATATCAAACAAACTGAAATATCTCAACAACGAAGGAAGCAAACAAAAAACTGCAAAAGATGTTACTTTGTCGTTTTAATTGTTTTCTTAAATAAGACAAACTTAATTTTCGTTTCATAGGCACTTTAACCTCATACGTAATAAAGCGAAAAGTTGTGGTAACACCACGTTTTACCACAAATTCTCGCTTCTATTACAATTTATCAGCATACAAACATTCTAAGAATAAAGGAATATTGTTCTAGGGCCTAGACTAGAGTCTTACTGGTTTATCGTCGAACTGTTCCGCCAGCCGTCGTCTTCGATTTCGTCTCGGAGAGCTTGTAGGCGCTGGAGAGGCTAAAATTATATAGATCGAGTAATGAAACACCTTTAAATTTTTCGTTGTTTATGTGCCGTCCAAGTTTGGTCTTGAAATGCGTATATTCTAATGATTGTTGATCGGGAACCAGGCACTGGGAACACTCAGATATCACGTAAGTACATAAAGCATCTTAATAATTAATACACATAAATAAGTTAGACTTGAGCCTATAAACTCACCAGGTCGACTTGAGATAATCGACTTGAGCGGTGTGTGTTTCTCTCCTCCGATAATTCCACGGCAATTTAATGAATCACAGTAGCAAATTTGGGCTTTCTTCCTGCATACAGTAAATTGACAAACAAAGATTTACATCAGTAATGAATAAATTGACATATTTCTAAGGTTGCACATAGTCTAAACCTATTTCATCTTAAGCCACCCCCAAAACGCCTGTTTGATTAATTCATTTTACTCTAACACCAGGAGATTTCTCCTCAACGAGAGAAGATCCCCCCCCCTAGCCAGCCTAGATTATTAACCAATTATCTCCGGGACCACCAAAAAATGCCCATTTTATTATTTTAGGCTACATTTACACGGTACCTGACCAACTGATCTCAAAAGAAGACTGGATAGTGCAACCTATTGTCCTACTGGTTCATAAAATGAAGCCAGCTGAACAAAAGAAATCCGCCATTACTAAGGGACCAAACATGCTGAAAAATGTCTTTATATCTTCTTAAAACGTCTTCTGTTCCCAAAAAGAATATTGAACTATATTTTGCCAGATATACGCTAGAAAGACAATCACTTGGGCCCTTAGTAATGGCTGACTTCCGGCTTCATTTTTTAAACAATAGGTACTTAATCCAGTATTATTTCGAGATCAGTGTACCGGACTAATTCGAGACCGGTCTCGAATTCGTCCTATTTCGTCGTATAAACAGGCGGAACCGTACTTACCGTATTTACTCGTTTAAGCGCCGCCCCCGATTAAGCGCCGCACATGAGAGCAAAAATATTAAAGAGCGCCGCCCTCGAATAAGCGCCGCACTTATTCACAACAATGCGGCGCTTAATCGAAGCACCGTCAGACAGAATTGTTCGAGAAGCCAAACTAAAAAACAACTACAGTACATCTCAATCTTAAATCAGCCTCGGAAATTTATTCTCCTGTATTACAGTGTTTTTAAGTTCAAAGTGAGTATATTTCAATGCTCTCCCATTTAACTCTCTCTTGAAACATGTTTATTTTGTTGTTAACATTTCTTGTTATCGTTTACAAATAAAATAATTTTTAAAGGGCGCCGCCCTCAAATAAGCGCCGCATCCGAAACACTAAAAATTTAAAGAGCGCTTAAACGAGTAAATACGGTTCCGAATTTGTCTTCCGTGTAAACAGGCGGAACCGTACTAATTCGAGACCGGTTCCGAATTTGTCCTTCCGTGTAAACGGGGACTAAAGCCGGTTTTCCACTAAGCGATTTTCGCGCGAAGCGACTTTTTCTTTTGTCTCATGATCTCTGAGCTGGAACTAATCAGAAATCTATTGAATTCGAACAAAAGAAAGAAAAAAATCGCCTAGTGGACAACCGGCTTTACTCTGCTACACAAGATTATTTTACTGGTCAGAGGGAGTGACAGACCCCTTGATGAAAACAAACGGTTTCAGGTTACTTTTGACGGAAATGTTCAGAAGTTCGTTCCGAGGTTCACAAGTTTGTATTGAACTAGGCATAATTTGATTGGCTACTAGCAGCCAATCAAGTGCCTAGTTTAATACAAACTTGTGAACCTCGGAACGAACTTCTGAACATTTCCGTCCAAAGTAACCTGAAACCGACTGTAAGTGGAAATGAGTTATTAGTAGCTATCCCCAATATCTTCTTATACATTACCCATAACGCTGAAATTTATAATCAAATGTCAGCTCAGTTCCCGCTTTGATATCCTTTATGGAGAAGAACCCAATTCGCAGATACCCATTGACAGTCCACTACAAAAAAAGAATTATCAGAGAGTGAAAGAGAGCTTATTAGAGAGAGGGTGTATAAAAGAGAGCTTATTAGAGAGAGGGTGTATAGGAGAGAGCTTATTAGAGAGAGGGTGTATAAGAGAGAGCTTATTAGAGAGAGGGTGTATAAGAGAGAGCTTATTAGAGAGAGGGTGTATAAGAGATAGTTTATTAAGAGAGGGTGTATAAGAGAGTTTATTAGAGAGAGGGTGTAAAGAGAGAGTTTATTAGAGAGAGGGTGTATAAGAGAGAGCTTATTAGAGAGAGGGTGCATAAGAGAGAGCTTATTAGAGAGAGGGTGTATAAGAGAGTTTATTAGGGAGAGGGTGTATAAGAGAGAGCTTATTTATCGAGAGAGGGTGAATTAATGGAGAGAAGGTTTATCAGAGTGGGAACTTATTAGAGAGAGCTTAAAACAGAACTTTAGTGTCAATACATGTACATTAAGTTGTCCTTTATTTTTACTTTTTTAAAGATTAGTAGCAATTTCATTAAACATTTTTAAACAAAAATATAAGTAACTGGACATCCGAAATAACTATAAAGAGCTAATCTAATCGGGTGCCCATCTGATTTGGTACTTAATACCTACAGTACATACCTTTTGTGTCTCACAGTTTGGGCTGCAACTGTGATTAATAAATCTTGACAAGTTTCCCTTATGAGTAGCATCAATAATCTGCAACAAAATCATCAAAATATACAGTAAAGCAGTTGTTTTCTATCTACCTTTTTAAGGCCGCATACAGTCACAGCCTAACAATATGAAAATATTGTGGGCAATGTTTTTGCATAATCTTAAAGAGGATATGGTAGTTAGTAAAATTGCAAAAGTTTCATTTCAAAATTCATTGAAGAAAAGGTGATATTTTACGTGTGAAGTTTGTATTTTGCTGCACCGCCATTAAAGTGACTGAGCTTGAAAAGAATGAGTCAAGGAAGCTTGTCACATGAAGCTTGTCACAAGAAAGCATGACTCAATTATTAACAACAATGACTCTTTTGTTGACAACAACGATCTTTTGTTTTTGTTGAGTCTATGACATCATAAGCTTCCTCAACTGATTCTTCTCAAGCTCGGCCACTTTAATGGTGGTGCTCCAAAATAAAAACTTTGCATGTAAAATGCAACTTTATTTTGGAGAATTTTGAAATAAAACTTTGCACAATTACCAACTACCATAATATCTTTAAGATTATGCAGAAACATTACCAACAATATTTTCATAAGAATTAACCACTTTAACAAGTCATTAGGCTACTAAGCACATAAAAAGGCCCAATTTATAATTTTACCTCATCTGCTCTTAGTGTCATGAAATAGTAATGCCTTCGGTGTTCATCATCATACATTTCAACTCGGTTTTCAAATTCTTCATAACCCATGACCTCACCACAATACTCTATGACAAACTGATTTCTATAGCAACAGAATAAAAACAGAGATATATACATGATGTACACTCTAGGATATGCACATACATGTATACCCTGTATACAACGTACATGTAGGTCAGTGGACAGTCTACCGGTACATGTACTTACGCTGCAACATCTTCCAAAGTTCTCAAACCCCATCCCTTTTTATCAGTTCTAAATGCTTCAACTTGTATTTTCTGCCCCTAAGAAAACAATGCATAACTTCATTTAAACAGACAAACAAACAAACAAACAAACAAACAAACAAACAAACAAACAAATGAGCAAACAAACAAACAAACAAACAAACAAGAAACAAGTAAAAGCCAGTCTTCACACAAGTACTGTATATAAGTCTTCCACAAACCTCTTGAAATTTTCGATTTGAACAAGATTCTCCACATGGACATCGGTTGTTGCTGAAAATCAACAAGAAATTGAAATAATGATTTGTAAGCACCTTTTTAAAAATACATGCTTTTAACAGTTTCTGAGCATCATTCAACATCTGATGGTAAATGCATTTTACAATATTATATGAACTATAATGATAAATTAAAATATCACGTTACCCATTTGGTGTACTTTTAAATGTTATTGAATATACTGTAGTAACGTGTAAATTGTATGATTATCATAAAACTGTTATTTTAACAAAGGTCTCACATACCATTCAATCATCAGAAGTCGATTCAAGCAATCATCTCCACAACCAACAAAATCATGTTCTTCTAAAGAAATTGAGATAAAACGCCATTCTTTAATTTAAATAAAAGTACCGGTAATAAAAGTAGTGAAATAAAAGTAGGGTTTTCTCTCTGACGAAGGGCCTTTGCTTGAAACGTTAGACTCCTATGTTCTTTGTTTCAGCAGAATATCTAACCATACATTCTTTAATTTATATGCCCAATATACAGTAGTTTCAATTTGTCAAAATTCAATACAGTGGACCTATAATATTGGTGTACTGATTATTACAATTTTGAAAACAAAAATACTTTACTCTGTATGTTTCAAGTTGAGCACTTTATCAGGACCTGAATAAATTGTGGGTTATACCTGGGCTATAAGGGCAGTCACATGACATGCGTCGGATTTCTTTATTTACTCTTTTCTTCCTGAAGTAAGTAAAGTAAAGTAAAGTGAAGTACATGTAAAGAAAAGTAAAGTAAAGTAAAGTATAAAGATAAATTTCAAAGTAAGCAACATACAGGCCTATCACTGAGAAAAAACGCAGGCGTGCGGGCATTCGCACGCCTCGGATGTCCTAGGCGTGCGATGGCGTGCGACATTTTTGTACTTCAAAAACAGTCAACAAAGCAGTCTTACTCAGTAACTGTAATGGTTAATATTAATAACTTTTTTTTGAACGGTTTTTTGATACGTAAAAAATAACAATAGCGGATATGATTTCCTAGTTTTCCTTTAAATACACTGTATAGTTACTGTACTCCTAGGTTTATTATTTTTACTAGACGTACACACAAGTTACATTTTTTTAGTTCAAAAAGTCATCACTAGAATCGTCGCCACTGTCATCGTCACTAGTAGTATAAAGTTGGTCGTCGTTGGCTTCATCTTCACTGACTTCGTCTTCGATATCACTATCTGCTCTCGCTTTCTTCAAAGGGGGTTCTTTACTTGTTTCCGCGTCCTGATCTAACGAGATGTTGCGACGTTTTGACAGGTAGATCTCGAGTGCTCGATCAATGACATCGTTCCTGTCGTCTTCGTTCCACAGCTGGTCATTGATCCTAATGCTTAGAAGCATGCTCATAGTTGTATGATGAGTACTGAGCCGTCGGTCTGAGAGCATACTAGTAAGCATGCTGAATGCACGCTCGACGGTAGAATTAGAACCTGAAATTGTGATGATCAGTTCAGCAAGCAGGCAGAGGTTGGGATATTCGTCTTGTTTGTACTGGAATATCTTGGGCCATAACTCAACGCCGTTGTGCTTGGGAAAAGTGGCCGAAACATACCGCCGAAAATTAACCCACTCGTTCACTACCTTGAAAAGGTTGAATTGCGCTACATCCAACGTCGCCTGGAAATGGGCATAAATCTTCTTTATTTCGGGAATACCATATGTCTTTTCGGAACACCAGTATATTTAACATACCTGAAATTTCGTCACAGAGTTTGTGCCATCAATAAAAGAACGCGCAGAAATCTTCGCGCTTCCTTTAATCAGAGGACTGCTCATGATCGCGTTCTTGTATTTTGCGCAAAGCTTGCACCAAATAAAATTTACCATCGTTCGCCCAGTTTTCGCATCATTCACGGTTTTCACGCCAAATATGTTTTCTTTTCCCCAACTATTAAATGTGGCTAGTTCCACAGAATTCCCTTTTTTCTTTGACGCCATTTTAAAGCGACCTGGCTCAGTTGCCGGGACGAATTAATATTTCTTGCGTTCACATGGTAGTTTTCATCCCGTCTATACCGGGATGAAATTGGACATTGATTGATGTGTTTACTTTAAAAGTTTGAAAAATCGAAATAACTATGAGCCGAGATCTCGCTTAGCGGACATTGATTGATATGTTTACTTGAAACAACGCACGCGCCGCATTTCATAAACGAGATCTCGCTTATATATCCATATGAACGGGATGAAAGTTTTAATAGGAAAATAACTATGAGCCGAGATCTCACTTGGGCCAACCCGATTACCAGGACCATATGAACAGGCTGTCAGACCCTAACACTGTCAACCAATATCTGTTTATTTTTGACGCTGCAAATTGCATTCAATTACATATAAACAAAGTGTTGGCATGTGAAATCAGATTCGTCGAACGCCTAACTGATAAATAAGTGATGGCTGTTCTTGTTACATTTATTATTTCACACTTCGTCTCCTCATTTGGTTTATACATCAAAACTCGCGAATAAAAAAAAAATACGGAATTTATAATTTTTATAATTTTCGAGGCGTGCGATCAAACGCACGCCTCGCGTTCTTCAGGCGTGTGCCGAGGCGTGCGCGTGCGATCGCACGCCTCTCAGTGATAGGCCTGAACATATTTATCATTACACTGTAATACAGCTAGACTATGGTACTTACTTATTGCCAAGATAAATATTGTCCTCAAGGATATCAAATGTTGGGTAGCTTTCATTGGTAGTTGAAGATGCAACATTGCTATATTCAATCTACAATAATCACAAAGTTACAATAAATGCCATATTATGATTAATTATAAAATAACATTTCAAAAATACAAGCAGTAATTCATAACTCTATGGAAAACCTGGAAAGATTAATATGTTATGCATTGCAATAATAGAGTGTTTTATTGATTTTTCCGCCACTAATAAAAGTGATAATCTCACATGTGTGATTATTTATGATACGGTAATTGCACATGTGACAATTATCACTGAATCAGCATTATAGTTTAATGCAATTCTGGCAAGGCAATAGGACAATTTTTTTATATAATAAACAGAACAATACATGGATGCTTGGAAATATGAAATTTATTTCTCGTGTTGTACAGGATATGTCACTCGTTCGCTTCGCTCACTCGTGAGATATCCTGGTCAACACTCGAAATAAATTTCATATTTCTGCACATCCATGTATTATTCTCTATATACGCGTTAACACCAATGATTATTCACCATCCAATATCCCAACATGGACAGTAAGGACAATATGCCTAGTAAGGAAAATTTATGCTTTTAATTTTGATCTATTTTTACAATTTTAACCTATTTTTGATGTGTTATTTTATAAAAGAAATACTGTAGTGTAGAAACACTTGCTCTCTGGATCGTGTTCCCTGACTGCAATTTCTCATTCTCCCAAACTTCAACTCATGTTTCTATAACTTTGTAGAAACACAGGAAATGTTTTCTATACTAAACTTTTTAAGATTGCCAGCACTGGTGACCCCTTACTTATATTCAGCAGGGGCTCTGGAAGCTTTTCAAAGTTGTGGGTGTCCTTCTTATGTAGGACACCCACAGTCCAGAAAGTGCGGGTGTCTGGACACCCGCTGCTTCCAGAGCCCCTGATATTCAGGCAGATCAAACTGCAACAAAAAAAGTCTTCTGTACCTGATCTTCTGATTCACTATCTGTATCTGTTTCACTTTGATAAGTACATACAAAAAATTAAGAGGAATATATAAATTAAAAGAAAAATGAAAAATAAAGCCAAAAATAATTTGTACATGTTACATATATGACATGTACAGTAATTTTACTTCCGGTTTTAGCTTTAGCATAATATATGTCTTTTATTCCAAATTGGGTACAAGTAATTTAAAACCAACTTTAATTGACAACAAAAAGATTTATCTTCATTATTAATTAACAGTAATAACATACTATTCTGACAGCACAGCAAGACAGCAAGTACAGTACATATAATTGTATTTCTTTCCTAAAAACTTCATCTGTGTCATTAAAATTATATAACAACAGATTAAAATGATATTGAGGATTGGTTTGTAACTGGGAGGCATATGTCTAAAAATAAGGTTTCGACCAGTTTAAAAATGTTAAAAAACGAGCTTTCGGTCTATTAGTGACCATTGTCAAGTTAAAAAGTACTAAAATGGTATAAATCAATAAGCAATGGCAATCAATGCTCAGGTTTAATTAGCCTTCTTGCTATTGATTACAATTTTAATACTTTTTAACCTGACGATGGTCACTTAGACTGAAAGCTCATTTTTTAACATTTTTAAACTGGTTGCAGTGGTGGATCCAAGGGGGGGTTATGGGGGTTGCAACCCCCCAGCCTATTATATATGTATTCTTTGAATGGTATATTATATTATATATAATATATAAATTGTGTTTAGTGTATAATATATAGCGTATAAAAATCACTATTTCTGATCCTAATATTGTCCCCAAAATACAGGAAATAGCATTTCAGGGTATCAGAAACCAAAAAATGTCCAGGGGAGCATAGCCCAGGACCCCCGTACAGGGTGTCAACCCCCTCTTTAAAAAAATCCTGGATCCGCCCCTGGGTTGAAACCTTATTTCTAGACAGATTAAAATGAACTTCCACCCTATCAATAGCCTGTTACATAAAGTTTTGTTCTGACTAACACTCAGGTGATTTGGTTCAGCTGAATGAGTTATCAGAAGGTCAACAAGTAACCAGAAACTCACATAATTATTATAATGCTATTTATCAAGGGTCAAATTTAATTGCAGATATAATTGTTGATAAATGAACAATATCCATGAATAAGTAAGTTTTTTGTTAAACTGCCACTTTTGGCTGTGTATAACATCCTGTGAATTGATTGACATATATTGCCTTAAATTGCCAAAATTAATATGAAAATAGTCACTGGATAATCACCATCCAAGTTCATCAGATGAATAGGCAAAATCTTGGCAAGTCATTAACAAAAATTATGATGACTGGTCATTTGACCGGCATAAGTTCTGGACGTTATTTTGAGCCTTGGAGATACAATTTTTAGTTATGAATACTAGAGATGGTATAAACAGGATATTAGAGAAAATTAATTATCCCATTACATAAGGTTTTGTTTTGACTAACACTCACGTGATTTAGTTCAGCTGAGTTATCAGAAGGTCAACGAGTAACCAGAAACTCTGACACAATAATTGTTTATACCTAGAGGCTTTTTTAAGCATTTGACAAGTAATTATTATAATGCTATTATCAAGGGTGAAATTTTATTGCAGATATAACTGTTGATGAATGAACAATATATATTGCTTTACATTGCCAGAACATAACAATATAACAACATATATTGCTTTACATTGCCAGAACATCAAAAATATATTTCGTGGAGATCAGGCATCAAAATAATGGCCAGTCACTGGACAATCACCATCCAAAATCAGATGACTGGCCAAAATCTTGGCAAGTGGTTAACAAAAATTGTGGTGACTGAGTGGTCATTTGACCAACAACATAATCAACTTATCATTGTAATAACATGATAGTCAGCAAGGATACAATTTACATCAGTTGAAAATTTGGCCTAGACAAAATAATAATGGCCTATGAAAATTACAATTCAATGTCCTAGGACATTCTTGTCCTCAGAAATTTTAAAGTTAGCCTTTGCTATTTATAATAAATAAAGACCTAAAAAGTTCAACACCGTACTATGGAAAATATAGTGCAGATTTAGAACTGTAAGAAATGTGCAATGAATTACACCACAGTTATTACACACATGCACAAAAGCAGCATGGCCCACCAATTAGATCCTGAGAGATATCTCAGTTGGCCATGTATATGTATAACCTGAGTGCAATAATGAATCACCTTGCAAATTGCCATCTAGGAACTTCAAAAATTAAATACCCCACATAAACAAAATTGGCCCTTTGGAATCATTGCTGGAGTTAAAACACAATCCTTTCAAGGTACTGTTACACTAATGTACAGTATACGCATTTTTTTCATGCTGCCTGTCTCACAATTTTGTTGCAACACAAATAATAGTGAGGAAAATTGCCTGGTATAACATACTGTATAACTCTACATCACAAAGTATCAGAACATTTTTGTTGCAGTAAGCATTGCACAAGTACAGGTAGAACCAAGTAATTCCACTTTTCACAATGATTGCAGCACCACTGCAATGCATTATTGACCAGTAATATTCACCATAAATTTTGGTGTACTTTTGATGTACAATTCTTGTTAAAAGATATTGGTGTACATTTTTGCCTGTTGTTTGATATAATTATTTGCTTAAGTATTAACACCGTGTTGTGAATGGCATACAACCGCAAGCTTGTTCATTACCATCCAGCGTATGGAAAAACAACTTTTCAGACTAAACACCCCTCTTGCAGCTTGTCTTCCAACAATTAATTTGCATGAACAACCAAAAGTCCCCTTCGTTATTTTTGCAAGACATGCCTTTAGGATGAAATGCAATCACATTCAAATAAAATGTGATTAATAATGGTCTTTAATTAGAATACATCAAATGTGTATCTTTACAATCAAATTACTCCTAAGGATTCTTTAAGCAGCCACCATACAACACAGTTCAGACCACGGATCCCTGCTAAGCCCTAGGTGTTGATTTTACGGAGGGAGGAAAACCAGAGAACCTGGTGAAAAACCCTCGGAGCACAGAAGAGACCAACTAAACTCTACTCACATGAGTCCCAAGTTCAAGAATGGGGCTGTTCCCAGACGGTCATCCATCCAAGTACTAACCCTGTTTAACCGGGCTTAACTATTGGTGAGAGGCAGCACCCTAACAGCACACACCATCCGTGCTCCCCTAAAGATTGGGTGAAATATAATCATGTTTATCTGAAACATGTGTTTGGGTGAAATGTGATCACATTACATAAGACACAATTGTGTTTGGAAGAAATAAATGTGATCAAGTTTAAAAAAAAAGAAAAAAGAATAATGCATGACACCCAAATTATAACACAATTACCCACACTTTTTTCTTGGCAAATCAAAAATTTCAAATTTGACCCTTGACTTATTTCAGAAGTTGTTTTGTCTGGGTGATTAAATTCCAAAGTTACTAACATGCAAAAATTACACTGCACTAAATGAAAAATTAGAAAATTAAATTTTAAAATGTACAGTACGGATTCCAGAATTACATTTTCATTATTATTCAACAATTATACAATGCTACTGGCTACACAATAATAACACTGTCTTCCTTGCTTCAGCAGTCTGGTCTTATAATAAGACCAGACTGCTGAAGCAAGCAAGGAAGACAACTCAAATCTTGAGTTATATTTCTGAGCAAACAAGCCAGCAACGTGTAGAATTTCCTGAGCTTACATTATACCCTTCAGCTGGAAAAAAAGCCAGCTCCTTGGCCAATTTAATTTATGACCCGTGACATCTTTATCGATCTGTGTGTACACCTGCTTTTTAGTTGCAGGGGAGTGCAGCCAAAGAAACTCCCAATAGCTACCACAAGAATATTTAAGCTTACAATGGTCTCCTATTTAACAGAAAGATATAGTAATATTCTACTACGTTTAAATTAATAATTCGTCTCTTATATTTTAAGAAGATATACATATACATGCTTGATTTAACCAACCCCGGTATGTATCGGAACCTATAAAAAGACCACAGGTTTTATAAACATTTGGCTGGAATAGCTTCCGAAGCAGGCTACAGCATGTTGGCGAGGCCATATGTTATTACTACATGTCTCAAAAGTTGTCATATTCGAGTATATTCTAAACCACGATGTGTACACTCGAAGCGAGAAGCGTGGGAACGGTCTTGGAAACCCCGAAATGGCAAGACGCTGTAAACAGTGTGATTAATTCATGCCGCATCCTTTTCTTTATTTTGTTTAGTACTTTAGTGCACATCAAGGGGAGAAAAATCGTAATCGAATCCCCACAAAAGCTTTGCCTCTTGCGCATTCTAATCCGCTATAGAAAGTCTGTGCCTTTGTCCCTAGAGGATGCACATGTAATGGCTTCCCCTATTCGGAATTCATTACATTGTTAAAAGTAATACCTTTTCTCGTGGTCGTTCTTGGTACCCTGAGACTCGCTTTCCTTTGTTTCAGGACTTCCATTCACCTCCATTTCGGTGGACATTTATACACTGGAGACCTAAAAAAGCACTTTACGAACCGTAGGTCTGTCCAAGCGCGACCGGAGGTAAATTGTCGAGTTAATATATGAGCGAGAATACTCCAGCGTGCCTCCCCCGAGCGGTTTTCGAAAAGCACGACAACCTACGAGCACATGCTGACCGAGGATTCTCCCCCAAATCGGTCGATTTCCACTCAATCAGGTCTCAATGAAGACGGTCCACGATGCTTCTTGGAAGGAGAGTGATACTTTTAAAAAACGGGATGTTCGCAGGCTATGTTAGCGGTGTGTAGTAGACCGTAGTAGGCAGGGTGGATGGCATGAAATTGACATAGAATTTTGAGGAAACAGATTCACTCATTCACTGTTGTCGTACAACATCCGGGATATGTTGACCAATCGAACTGTAATGTAATTGGCTCGCCGCGAGTTTGCGTACGTTTTTCGATTCAGCGAATCTTTTTAGAAGTAAGGAAGGAATAATGATAAATGTTCAAATTGTGAATAAGGGCAAATACATAGTTTGCAGATGTGGATAAGGTTAAATAGATTGTTTAAAAACATTTATAAGTAACAAATGTAATGTTTGCAGACAGCAGAGTAGACTGAGTAGTGTTAAATTCGATGATAAATGGTCAAGAATTTCGAATGTGACAAAATGTAGCAATGTTTGATTACGAACAAAATTACCTTTAATTTAGAATTTTCTAAGAAGCAAATAAGAAACGTTTAGTTCTTTATCTTAGAGCAGGGGCGGATCTAGGCTTGTTGAAAGGGGGGTGTCCTAGGGCGAAGCCAAGCCTTCTAGGGGGTCCCCCCGGAAATTTTTGAGTTATTGGGTCTCTGAAATGGCATTTCTAGCATTTGAGAGCCATTTGAGGGCACGTTTGAGCACTCCGCAGTATAGAAAAAAGGTTGTATTTGGGGTTACATGTACTTACAGTATAAAATATTTATGTAAACACTTTAAAAAAAAAAATTTTAAATGCAACTTCACGGTCAACTAGAGCTGTTAGACCTGCAATAATTATATTTAGCGTCTTTTAATAATTTTTTCTAGACCAAAGAGGGGGGTGGCTAGCCACCCAATCCACCACCCCTAAATCCGCCCCTGTAGAGACCATTAAAATCCAAATCCAGCAATGCTTGGTAATAAGATCAAATTTGTTTAAAAAAAATATGATTACATGTAAAAAAAAACGAAAAACCCCCTTTAAATCGAAATTTATTATTCAGTTGGGATGTTCTTTCCCGCGCAACCTTGCAATATTGATAGCAACATTGCAATGTTGACTTGCTATTTATAAACGATACATAGCGACCACAGATCAGTGATAGCGACTCCTTGGCAAGTTGCTAAAAATTCGCATTTTAAATATCGAACTTCACATAACGAAATTAAAACGTCACGATCAGTTTTTCTTTCTAAAAATCTCCGATGTTTACCACATGTTTGCTTACGAAATACCACTGTAATTAAAAAGGAAAAAAGATGTTTATTTTTCTCTATTAGTATACATTCATTTAATCAGTTTAAACTGTCATTGCTGTTTTTGCCGTTTTCAGATTGGTTTTTAAAATGTTCCCTCTTACAGTCAAACTGGATGTTCCTACCCACGCGACCTTGCAATATTGATAACATTGCAATATTGATAACAACATTGCACTTAGCAAGTTGCTAAAAATTCCTTTTAAATTTTAAATATCGAACTTCGCATAATATGAAGTTTTATTGAAAGTCAGAACAACTAACTCTAAGTAAACTTCATGTTCCTAAATATCACGGCGCTAGTCGAGCGAAAAGTTTGGAAATTGCCGAGATTTTTGGAACGAAATATGGCACTGACGATGTTTGAAACGTCAATATTTCGTTGCTATAACTCTCGGCAGTTCACCTTCTGTGACCTCGCTTTGCTAATTGCTATATGTCCGAAACACTGTCTACACACCGCTCTACCAAACTTGAAACATTGATCTATCAGCTTTCATATTTCGAAATATGCTTGGAAAAAGCTTTGCTTGCGAGAGTCTCAGTTATAGTCGAGGAGGAGAAGCGAGAAAACGTCGACCACCTCCACTAGCCACACAATAGTTTTGACTCCAGATTATAATAGGCTGATACCCATAGAACATTGCTAGGTCAGTCATACTCACAAATTGTGGGTGGTCCTTAAATTAAGTTTGTCTTATTTGAAAGAACACTTAAAATGATAGAGTAACATCTTTTGCAGTTTTTCGTTTCCTTGCTTCGTTGTTGAGATATTTCAGTTTGTTTGAAATGTAAATTAAACAACTTGACGTCACATGTGCATAATGAGTTATCAGAGAAGGTTATATATCTTTGCTATTATCAAACATAATCACTTGAAAATTCTACATGTTTGGCGTTGTGAGAGAAACACACGCACATACTTCCTTCAAATTAAGTTTGGTTTGATAATAGCAAAGATATATAACCTTCTCTGATAACCATTATGCACATGTGACGTCAGGTTGTTTAATTTACATTTCAAACAAACTGAAATATCTCAACAACGAAGCAAGGAAACGAAAAACTGCAAAAGATGTTACTCTATCTGTTATTTTAATGTTATTTTGTTATTTTAAGTGTTCTTTCAAATAAGACAAACTTAATTTTCGTTTCATGTCACCCCCTCTATGTAGCAGGCCACTGTCCCCACAATTTGTGAGTACGACTGACCTAGCAATGTTCTATGGGTATCATCAGCCTATTATAATCTGGACTCTGGAGTCAAAAACATTGTGTAGTGGGGGGTGCTACGTGGTCGACGTTTTCTCGCTTCTCCTCCCCGACTATTAATACGTAGACTTAACTATGAATAAATTTAGCAAATATATATATGTAATAGATACAGCATGAGCAGCCGATCTGTATCTGATTTACAAGGCAAGCCGAAGGCGAGCCGTAGTAAATCAGATACAGCTCGGCTGCGAATGCTGTATCTTTCTTAAAATACAAATGCATCTAAGTAATCAAGTTCACCAACTATTTTAGCGATATACTCTATTTTAGCCGAGAAAATCGAAGCTAAAGTTTATGTAAATCAGGACGATTCTGTATCCGATTTACAACCTCTGCTACGGTATTGATTTCTTTTGTGTTTTCCTCATGAATTATTAATGAGTTTTTTAAATATATATATATAACCTTTGCACCTCGGTCTTGGCGGAAGCCGATTGGTTGAGGAAGTAAAAATAAGTAGAAAACAAGCTTAAAAGAGACCTTGGTTTTCCAAATGTGATATTGACCTTGCTGGCTTGCCTATATGTCTTTTGATTTCTGCTATGTCATACTAGCATATCCTCAATTCTATCTATTTACATGTCCCTCGAACACCCGTGAGGTACTTATGTCCCTAGGTTGACTTGATCCCCTTTGGTCACTTATAAACGAAGTACAGAACAAAGTTCGAGTTCGGAACATTATCTACCAGCGGGGGTTTCTATACTTTAGCTAGCCTCTTATGGAATTCCGTTCCACAAGCACGAACATTTGCTATTTTGCGTGGTTTAATTCAAAGAAAGATCATTGGAATTTTAAAACGTCATAGCCTTCATTTGGACGCTGAGAGGGGGCGAGCAATTTGCTAGCCATAAAAACCCTCAACAGAATGAATGGCGTCACGACAAATCTCTCAAGTTCTGAAGCAAAAGCTATGGAGGAATTAAAAGCGAAACTGAACGAGGAGACCATAACCGATGAGGTAGAAGTGCTCGAATATTATAAAAGTATTTAATACATAGGTACATGTAGTAAGGGCCAAGGGGTATACACATATATATATAAATATATAAATACATTTCGTAATACACATCACGGCATGAGGTGACCAAAATGAGGTATAGAGCTCATTTCTATCGAAAATCAACATATTTTGTCTCGTGTTTTTTGCTTGTAGCAAATATTTTAACATAGTATGTTTGTCTAACATTCCTTAATGTAATTTATTCCATTTGAACAAAAAATTTGTTGCCACCTGTCAAGTTGTTTGTAACCGTAGGACTTGAAGCGAAAAACATTCTTTTAATATATCTGGCTTTATATAGTTCAGAGAAACAGTACGTTATTCTAGTGAATTTCAGTGCTATTATTGGTTTTCTTTGCTTCCCAAACAGGCTTGTGGAGATGATGTAATTTTTAATTAGGTTAAATTGTTCAAGAGGAATTTGATAGTATAGTATCATATTGCATTTTGAATTTATAATTATCTCAATTGGCTACTTTGTTCCATTATTGTTGTGCTTTTTCAGATGATGGCTTATAATTTTTTCTCAAAAAAAGCATCCACAAGCTCTATTACAGTGAAAATGGAAATTCTGTAGTTTGTTGTGTATTACTGTATTTCTGTCACCGCTACCAAAGCATCTGTTGGTATTGATTTGGGATAAACATCTATTGTATTATGATTAAATGCCATTTAAAGCTAAATTATACTATTTTTGTACAGTTTTCAACAAAACATTTTCTCAGGCTTTGGTAGCTGCTACAGAAATACAGTAATACACAACAAACTACAGTAGAAGTGGAAGGTGTTTCGATTTTGACTGTAAATAAGGACACCCTTTCAAATAGCTTGGGACATTGCCTCCCAACCCCTTGAATAAGGAAGACATGTTAATAATGTGGCATATATAAGACATTTTTATGAACTCAAATTGGTCTTCAAATTTAAATGTCTTTTTGTCTTTTTTTTTACAACGTTCAACATCATTCAACAGGGTGGCCAAATGCTTTCAACATGTTGAATCATGGTTGAATTCAACAATGTTGAACGATGTTGAATGAAATGTTGAAAGCATTTGGCCAGGCCTTAAGGCCCAATAATAATTGGTGGGTTGCAATCAACCCCTGAAATTTAGAGGACAAAGACACAGTGGCCATGTTGGTTAATTGGTAGGCACAATAGCATCTAATATAATATTCTTTTGTACCTTCCAACCAACATGGCCACCATGATGTAACGTGCAACCAAGCAATGTACACATGTAATTTTTCTCATGCTAGTGCATGCATGTGATTGAATAAATGACTCACCAAAGTATCAAATCTTGTATAGCTTTGAACAAATGGTCCAATACATTTGTAAGTCAGTCTATTCAATTGCCTGTGTCAGAAGGAGGAAAATTTGCAGCAAAGTGATACATTCCTAAACTGTTTTTTTTTTAGAAGCAGTAACATCCCAGACCACCTACTATTAGAGCTGTGCCCATCAGTCCATATTCGCAATCGATTAATCATTGACAACAATTGTTTAATAATTGATTAATCATATTAAAAAATCAACACGTGTTGCCATTGTTTGTCCCTTCAAATAAAGGGGTGCTTTTAAGCTTTTTACTAAGAATCAAAACAAGTCACGTTTGACATTTGATACGCAATATAGCTGTTTTTAACAGGGTGAATGTCACAATGCCATCTCATATTTCCACAACTTTTTAACAAAAACTCATTTTAGTATCATGCTGTTGACATTTGTCGATGATTCGATTGTTGTTAACGATTAATCGTTTGCCGAAAAAGAGTAGATTAATCGATTAATCAGGCACAGCTCTAACCTATATTCTATGAAATCTTTGGCCCAGTGACTCTAATTAATCACCCTCCTTTCTTAAATCCATTAACTGCCATTTTCAATCAGTGGGTTTTTTCTCTCCCCTCATTTTCTATCTCTTCTGAAAAACATTCTGGGACCAGCAAGGTATTTATGTACACATTCCAACTAAGCAGAATAGAATCTAAACTCTACTCACCAAGTATTTTTAAGGTGTTGTGCCTGGCAACCAAAAGCTGTGAATATAGAAAATAATTGTAAATTTAATAGTTGAGATTTTATAATAATGAATCTTAAAAAAAATTTTAAACTCTATTTTTTTATGGCTATTTATTGTTGGCAATTTATTGTTGGCAATGTAAGTGACATCATTACTAAGAGTTAAACTTATACTTTTGTTGTGATACTAAATTTGATTGCTTATTCTTTTTTTAAGCAAACATTATTACGATTTTTAAAAGCAAGAGAGTTCAATGTTGATAATGCATACAGGTACAACTAATCACTAGATATATGTGATGGTATCGTAGTCTTGTTGTATTAAATAATTAAGCATTTAGTTCATGCAAGGATTACGCAGTAATCCCATTTCAGGCATATAGGTATAGCCTGAGAAGATCACACCTAATCAGGCATCAGCCTGCACCTGAAAGGTTATACATATTAACATATAATTATTATAGTGAAGTCTTAAAAAGATTTGTTTTGGTATAACAAAAATATGTATGGTATATAAATGCCAATGACACCATATATAAATTGTGAGCTATTAATGTTTTTCAAGGTTTGAGCTAAGATTGGCTGTGGTTTATGTTGGTTCATGTTTTTTTTGGTTTTTTTAGACAATACATGACTACTTGGGAATGGAGAAAAAATAACGACATAGACAACATATTAACTATGCCAGTGCGTTCAGCTGTTTGTTTGTTTTTTTGCTATCAATTTGTCTGTTTAGCTATCTGATCACCATAGTCTGTCTGTCTGTCTGTCTGTCTGTCTGTCTGTCTGTCTGTTTGTCTGTCTGTCCATCTATCCATCCATTCATCTGTCTGTCTGTCCATACATCTGTCCATCTATCCATCCATCTGTCTGTCCATCTGTCCATCCATCCATCTGTCCATCCATCTGTCAGTCAGTCAGTCAGTCAGTCAGTCAGTCAGTCAGTCAGTCAGTCAGTCAGTCAGTCAGTCAGTCAGTCAGTCAGTCAGTCAGTCAGTCAGTCAGTCAGTCAGTCAGTCAGTCTGAGTCAGTCAGTCAGTCAGTCAGTCAGTCAGTCTGATTCAGTCAGTCTGATTCAGTCAGTCTGATTCAGTCAGTCTGAGTCAGTTAGTCAGTCAGTCAGTCTGATCGAGTCAGTCAGTCAGTCTGATCGAGTCAGTCAGTCAGTCAGTCAGTCAGTCAGTCAGTCAGTCAGTCAGTCAGTCAGTCAGTCAGTCAGTCAGTCAGTCAGTCAGTCAGTCAGTCAGTCAGTCAGTCAGTCAGTCAGTCAGTCCAGACTGATCTGTCTGTCAGTTAGTGTTTGTTTGTTCATAATTTGTCTTTGTACTTGTTAGCTTAAGTTTCACTTATGCTATCCATTGAACCTTTTAATTAATAATTATTAATATTAATACAAATTGTGTTTTTATATAGAGACCTCTAAATGAAAAACTAAAAAATGTAAGTGTCCTAAAATGTAGCAGCAAGAAGTGAAGTGTACATCCAGGTTTTAACATCCATTGACTATTACTTAATTTGTTTAACAGATCTTATCATACGGTTTCCACAAGTTTGACAAAGAGGGACGCCCTTGTTACATAGAAAAAACAGGGAGGGTAGATGTTACTGCACTCATAAAAGTAAGTGGAATATCTCTAATTATTATATAGATGCGAGTGTTTTATTAGAAAATATGCAGTGTCATATTTTCCATATATCCTCACTAGTGAAGATATTGATGACGTCATTAAGAATTTTACCTCTTTTTGCATTGAATCTATATAATAAAAAGAAAATTACACGCTGGCTTGAAGATATGAATTTTATCTTCTTGTGGTAAAAACGATATTTTACTCATTCGTAAAATATTGTTTTCACCACTCGAAGATAAAATCCATATCTTCGCACCACCGTCTAATATCATCTATTTCTTTATACCTGAGGGTTTATTCTAGCTAATACCTGACACTTTTAATTAGTACTTTACAGGGAAAATTTGGGCTATTAAAAGGGTTAATTGATAATATACATTTTGGGAATAAGCTGCCTAGTCGATGAGAGAATTCTGATGTTTTATTTTTCAATTAGCTACCAGAAGATCAGGTCATAAAATGGCATGTTTGGAACACAGAAAAACAAGTTGAACAAATGAAACAGAAGTCTATAGAATTAGTAAGTGCAAAATTGTTATAAATTGTACTTTCATAACTGATTTTTAGAATTCATATACTGTAGTGTACAGTACATGTATCTTTGTTTAGAATATAATGCATATATCAAGGGTGTTGATGTCCAATATGTTTCAGATAGAGCTGCTCCCATCGGTTAATTTTTGTAATCGATTAATCGTTGTCAACAATCGATTAATATCGATTAATCGTATTGATTAAATTTTTTATAGGTTTAAGTGTAGTTAATGAGAACCACATTGGAGTTTTAGTTGACGTTGTGTAAAGTTGATGAACGGCGGAGAGGTAAAGGGGAATTTGAATAAAAAGCACAATTAACCTCCAGCTATGTTGCGTATAATATGTAATGCGGACCACGCTGTTGGACATGCAGTGTAAAAATATTGCTTAAGAACCATGTAATTAAAAACAGAAGGATTAAAGAATAAGAGATATGTAAGGTATAGTATAGTGCAATCAGGATCTTAGGACACAACCCTGGATGCGTTTTGACCTTCTGGTGGTCTCATCAGCAGGGATTTGGGGTTGGGAGTCGATGTAAATAAGTTAATTGTTGTTATAGATGATCCAATTATTGTTAAGTATAATCGATTGTGGAAAAAATGAAAAAATAATCGATTAATTGATTAATTGGGAGCAGCTCTAGTTGACAGACTTTTAGCTTATTTTAATTATTTTAATTAATTCTGCCATAGAAAAAAGAGATAACAACTTTGGATCATGTTCATGACCTTAGTGGAGCAACATTAAGTATGAGGTAGGAATGAAATTGTCTTTAATGTCACTGAGCATTTTTTTTGTCCCTACAAACTTCATGTATTTATAGTGATTAAAATTATGAGTATTATTTTTTATAAATTTTAGAAAAGCTTTAAGTTTATTTACTCGTCTTGTTAAAATTGATCAAGAATACTACCCTGAAAGAGTGGGCAAGGTCTGTATACAATACAATTTCATTGTTAAACAAATAAAGTTTGTACTGTAATGTACTTGTAATTTCGTTAATTACAAATCCTCTTCTATTGGGAGGCAGTGGCATAGCCAGGGTCTTGGGTTTGGTGGGGCAAGAACCTCAATCTCTTAGGGGGGTCTGGGGACATGCTGTCCTGGAAAATTTTGGATTTCCAGGGCTCAAAATAACAGCTGATCACCAGTCAATGACCAGCCAAATTTTTAATGTGACTGGTCAAATTTGTATAACGCCGGTCATTTTGACTGGTCATATTAATTAACTTGCAATTCATTTTATTACTTCCCTTTGAAGGAACTTAAAATGATTGTTGTTGTGCTGTTGTAGACCCGTGTCATAATGTCTGATTTATATTGAAGTGAACTATGCATGCCGATTTCCTTTTTATTTTCCTTTTTAAAACACTCTTGCTCGAAGCTTGTACTAAACAGTACATAACACATTACTAGTTTACTCACATGGCATCAAAACAGCTGTACTACCCCCCCCCCTTACAAGTTTCTCCATGGATTTAAACTTTCATGAGAGTGGTCTTGGATACCATTGGGGGAGGGGGGGGGGAGGGAGGTGATCCCCTTGGCTACGCCACTGATGGGAGGATGAAGCCTGTGCTTGAAAGGGGTCTGATCATCTTCGGGGCTAGGCAGAAGTGGATTAATGACATTTGTTTGTCTTTTTTAGGTTTTCATTATAAACACACCTTGGTGAGTTAATTATCAGTAAATTAACAAATACTGTACTTGTATTGTTTAATATTTATTTATTTGTTTGGTTTAAAAATTAACAATTACTGACAATAATAGTAATAACGGGAATGGTAGCTACTGTAACAAAAATAGGTAATGCAAAATTTTTGTGAATATGTACTAGACACACACAAAATTTACAAAATAGTTCAGATTATTAAATAATCCAAATAGATTTATTAAATGATAATTTAGCTAACCTCCAGATGAAGCGACCTGTGATTCTTTTGGGAAAATTTCTGTCTTTGTACCACATGTTGGAAGAACGTTTCTAAATAATTACAACATAAATTGTAATTTAGAGTGTGATAATTATAGATAATCAATCAATGTGGTCCAATCAAATATGTTCAAAAACTATTTGGTGATGAAAAATATTGTCGGTCCGCATCCTACCAAATCCTGTTTCTGACTGGCTAAGGAGCCAGTATGGGCCCGTACGGACCGCTCGAGATAAATATTTTAAATATGTTTTATAGGCCGTAAAATATTCTAAAAACGTTTGAAAATGAACTTAAACTAAACCGAGCATATTGAAAGTAAGTTTTTCATTCATGAAAGAGACCTAAAATCTAATTTCCTTTTACGAAAGAAACATGAAGACCAAAAGAACCAAGCGGGGATAATGAGAAAAAAAAGAATGCGGCCTCGGGCCGTTTTTGAGACCTCGGGAAATATTTCTCTATACGGACCTCCCAGCCGGTAAATAACATATATTTAATTTATGATACTGTATATACGTTTTTAAGACCAAACTGGGCTAGTGGCGAAAATTCAACGTAAAGGTCTACCGGCACGAAATTGAACTGGAATACTAGTGCATGAGTGCTCTAACTAATGAATTAAGGCCTGGCCAAACCAGCTTTCAACATCATTCAACATTGTTGAACGATGTTGAAAGCACGAGTGGCCAAATGAATTCAACATCGTTCAACATTCATGAATGACAATTAACTGAACGCGGGCTACCACAAAATCGACACTATCCCGCATGGCGCATGCCTCTGTTCAACAAAGTTGAATGAAATGTGACCAAATGCGTTCAACACCTTTCAACATTTTGAGAACAATAGAAATGTTGAACGCGTGTTGAACGAAAATTTGAACATGTTCAAATTTCGTTCAACATCATTCAACACCATTCAACAACGTTCAACATCATTCAACAGGGGTGGCCAAACGCTTTCAACATTGTTGAATCACGGTTGAATTCAACAGTGTTGAACGATGTTGAATGAAATGTTGAAAGCGTTTGGCCAGGCCTTTACGGAGGCTGTTGACAAGGGCTTAGTCAACTTAGGGTATATATTTTAAGTAATGTTTGCCGTAATGATTACTCAAACTGTGTTCTGGAGATTTTTGGAGACTAGATATTTTGGGTGTTTGGAAAATTTACATTGTGTAAAGCTGCTGGTTACACAATGCGATTTTTCTTGCAACTTGCAACAAATAGCCTGAATGTTGCAGGTTGCAAAAAAAATCGTTAGCAACTTGCGATTTTGTTATTTTTGCCGTTTTGCAAGTTGCAAGAAAAGTTGGATGGGTTCTACTTTTTGCTGCAACTTGCAACAAAGTTCAACAAATTAAGGATAAATTTGTTGCAAGTTGCAAGAAAAATCGCATGGTGTAACAGCACCTTAACTGTTGTGTTGTGTTGTGTTGTGTTGTGTTGTGTTGTGTTGTGTTGTGTTGTGTTGTGTTGTGTTGTATTGTGCTTTGTTGTGTTGTGTTGTGTTGTGTTGTGCTTCGGTTGTGTTGTGCTTCGGTTGTGTTGTGCTTCGGTTGTTTTGTGTTGTGACGTGTTGTGTTGAGCTGTGTTGCGTTGCGTTGTGTTGCGTTGTGTTGTGTTGTGTTGCGTTGCGTTGTGCTGTGTTGTGTTGCGCTGCGTTGCGTTGCGCTGCGTTGCGTTGCGCTGCGCTGCGTTGCGTTGCGCTGCGCTGCGCTGCGTTGCGTTGTGCTGTGTTGTGCTTCGGTTGTGTTGCGTTTTGTTTTGCTATAAAAACGTTTTTTTCGGATTTTGTATTTTTAGGGTATTTCCAGTTTTATGGAAAGTTGCTAGATCGTTTCTCGATCCAAAAACTCGTGACAAATGCATCGTTCTTAGTTCTTTGGAATTGAATAAGCTACTGGAATATTTCGATCCCGAAGATCTACCAAAGGAGTATGGGGGTACTTGTCGTTGCCACAATGGATGTTTGCCAGAAGTACCAAAGCACATGGTAAACAAAATGTTGCTTTTCTTCTATGTAAATGTTATATGTACTTGCGGAAATTTTACAGTTTACCGTACCCGAGTAATCCAGCGATTCCTATGCCACCAAGCGCGATTATTTTGATGACCTAACCCCAACAAAAGCCCTAACCCAAATCAATAACTGTGTTTACTGCTTATCTTATACGCTAACCGACCCACTAACGTGTTTATTGCCTATAGCTTTAAGCCCCGCACAGACGACCAAGTTTTCCCTTGACAAGTTTTATTTGTTCATGTGCACGACACAAATTGACAAGTTTTTCCTTGACAAGGAGCCTTGTTCAAAAGCTGGTCATGCCAGCTTTTGAACAAGGAAATTTGTTCGTGTGCATAGTCGTCAAGGAAAACTTGACAACTCATGATCATCTCCGAAGCTTATTACGCGATCATTACTGTCGAGGAAAACTTGTCCAACCGTACACACGAGCAATTATAACTTGTCAAGGGAAATTGTTTGAAAAAAACGTGTTCATCGTACACACGAGCAAGGAAAGTTACCAAGGAACTTGTCAAGAAAAACTTGGTCGTCTGTGCGGGGCTTAATACGCTAACCTGACACAGTGATGTGACTTGGGTACGGTAAAGTGTAAACTACCCGTACTTGCTTGTAATTGGATTACTGCATGCCTGGGGCTCAGAAATCTCTTCTGAGTAATTGAGCTTGACGAACGCAGGGCTCAAAATAACGTTTCATGTTACGCCGGTCATGGTGACTGGTCAGTTCCAATTTCACAACGCCCCCCCCCCTCCAAAAATAAAAGGGGGGGGAAAGAAAGACAAACCACAACACAACACAACACAACACAACACAACACAACACAACACAACACAACACAACACAACACAACAAAAAAACACGTAAAGTATATTCTACGCTATATATATATATATATATATATATATATATATAAGCTAGTACTGATATGAACGTTCGTCATAAAAAGGAAATGCATGCATAGTTCACTTCAATATATATCAGACATTATGAAACGGGTCTACAACAGCATAACAACAATCATTTTAAAATTCCTTTAAATGGAAGTAATAAAATTAATTGCAAGTAATATGACCGGTCAAAATGACCGGCGTTATACAAACTTGACCGGTCACATTAAAAATTTGGCCGGTCATTGACCGGTGACCGACCGTTATTTTGAGCCCTGCGAACGTCTGCCAAACATCTGTTACTAGCATGCATGAACACCAAGTTTGCGAATGTACGATGCACTATATGTATACGTACAGATTATCCAATAAAAACTCTGTACTCAGTAAACCGATTTACCCACTAATTATCCTGTGAAAAATGTAACCATGAATTGTCATTTTGAGGAAATATGTTTTTGGCTAACTAGTGTGAATTTTATCAAAATATGTTTTTGCGATTAAATGTGATTTACAAAAAGAAAATTTTTTTGAGAAACTATTTTTCTCTCGTCGAAATAAAGAGAGTTTGGTAAAAGAAAATTTTTTTGCAAGACGATATTTTGATGAGATGTATATTATCTGACCATGGCTAGTAAAAAATATTTTTACAATCCTTGGTATGGCTGTCAAAGCAATTGATTAGACCGAGAAATTTAATTGCGACTTTATTTTTTATGGGGTGTTGGTGTCACAGTGGTTAGTGCACGTGCCTTTCACCTCTGCGAGCCGGGTTCGATCCCTGCACGGTGCAGTTATCTGATTAAAAAAAATTCACCGCATGTGAGAAGAGTGCTTCCAGTTTGACTCTACCAAACACCACATGTTTCCTCCTGTAGTAACACTGGACCAATGAGGCTGGGCCCTTACTGGACCTCTGAGGATAACAGTTTAGATATAACTGATAGAGTTATCCAGTATAAATAAGGTTAGTTTAGTTTTTTATAAACGCTTCTATACCCACGACATCATTTGTGTATTTTTGTAGCTTTTGTGTGGCGAAGATCCGGAACTGACGGAGGAATGTATCGGTAAGCATCTACACACGTAAAAACGCGCAAGCTGTTACAGACCTGCAAGCAAGTTGTTACAAGGCTGTGCAACAGGCTGTCACCGTCATGTGTTCGCACTGGCTGTCCCAGTCTGTTAACATGTCTGTAACAGGTTGTTGACAACTTGTAACAAGGCTGATGACTCCAACAGACTGATGACAAGTTGTTCCAACAACCTATAGGTTGATGCTAACAAGGTTGTAGCAGTATCTTGAATGAACCGTTGTTACAACCTGTTAACAGCCTTGCTACCGACCTGTTAACACATCCTGTTGACAAGCTGTGAGATTTTTACGTGTGTATGGTAGAGTTCTAGACAGAGTAAATTCAACCTCGTTTTTAACCATATCTAAACTGGGAGTGTAAAAAAGTAGAGTGCTGCGTAGACCATGTTTTAGATAGAGCAAAGTGAAAAGGTCGTAAACTGCCGAGAGTTTTAGTAGCGGAAAACTGACATTTCGAGCGGAACGCTTCATCAGAAATTGGGCTTTTTCTGGTCTTCTGGGGTTCGGGGAACAAGAAATTCCCGTGGTCGATGGCTCCGAAACCATTTTGGATGTACTGCAATGGAATTTTTACAGTTGGATAGTATGCTG